>CAJHZI010000510.1:895000-911600 GCA_905160935.1 Enchytraeus crypticus
TCAATTGAGTGATACTAATTTTCTATTACTCTCCTCTCCTGTTCTCAAAGTGAAGTTATTTTACACGTTATACGCTGATCTAGGAATTAACAAAAAGAATTAACACAGGAAATAAGACATGATAAATATCACCTGCATAACTATGCAAATCAAAAACCCCTTCAAGTTTATATATTCGCCTGAATCGTGTAGGTCTACTCCTCGCCCTCCCTATAGGCCTACAGCATATGCATTGTTCATGAATATTTTAATGTACTAATGTTAAATTGGTTAAATTGCCAACTTTTCATTGACGAAAAGGGCGCTGACAAGCATAGATGGAAAACAAGCATAAAATCTGAACTGGCTCGAGACATGATTCTAAGTGAATTGCTATGTTTTTCATGAGCATAATATTAGTCTTGTTTTGAGAACTCTCTGATTTTATTTTCATTTGTACCTAAAGTTCATCCTTAGCTGGGATTTGAGAAATTTTAGCCCATCAAATCTAACAATATCCCTATACGTAGAGTACATATAGGCTAGATGTCAACGAAATTACACAACTAAATATTGCATGGGAAAACTGTGAAGACTCAATGTTATTCTTATATTAATATCCATGTAGCCATAGTCACCTGTTAAATAGCAGGTCCCTGGTGCAGATTCCTGCGTCTTATATTTGCTCTCGCTCGCCAGTGCTCCTCAATCCAAGAAAAAGTTGAACTCGTCACCAAGGTTACGAAATAGCATATATTAATATCGTAACTAGCTTCTGATGTAAAACGTTAGCAATTAGAAGTGATTTTTCATTGCCTTCCTCAGCTACTGCCTAGTATCCTCTTACAGCATGTGCAGCATACGTCTGGTCTAATCTACAGAGCAACAGTGGTAACAATAATTAGACGCAATTTCGATCATCACACAATGATATTCAGTTTGGTACCACCAGGTCCTAGGCATAAATTTGTTCTTATGTTCGCTGACAGAGTCTAATAATTGCATCGCTCATTTAAGAGCTCGACCTCTAAATGATGAAATAATGTAAAATAAATAATAACTTATACAAATGCAGTAAATTAAAACGCGTACGAAACCACCAGTGCAGCAATTAACTGTTTAGCTTTTAATTTCAGTTGTGGAATATTTAATAAATAGGTCTGGTCTTATTTAATATAGAAGCATCTAAGTAAATCAGAACATAGTCTATTTTATTGTTTTTTTATTTTTCGACTACTATTCAGGACACTTATCTAAACCAAGTGAGACGGCAGATCAACCGGAATCAAACGTGGCTATGAGAAATGTTTAGACTGAGAAAGTCTACAGGGTTTTCAGTGACAACATTGCTGACCACTAAACCTAACTGACAGTTTTAGTCTCTGAATCGTGACCGTCCAAAGTCTTCTATAATGTCGCATGAGGCCCGAATGAACATATGTACTGCACGGTACAGTACTGTCTGACACGGTACAGTAGTGTCCTACATGGTACAGTAATGTCCTACACGATACAGTACTGTCTGACACGGTATAGTAGTGTCCTACACGGTACAGTAATGTCCTACATGGTACAATAGTGTCCTACATGGTACAGTACTGTACTACACGGTACAGTAATGTCCTACATGGTACATTAGTATCCTACATGGTACAGTAGTATCTTACATGGTGCAATAGTGTCCTAAATGGTACAGTAGTGTCCTACACGGCTAATGACACAGTCATATGTCATGCCTGATATAGCCAAGTGTATGACATATATATATATGACATACATAAAAAGGTATTATCTATGACACAGCTATGATTTTGGATTGAGTACTCTATTCGCAGCACGTTTTGCCGTCTTGTCTTGTCTGACAGTCTCACTCATCACATGCATTCACATAGAGAATTAATCAGACACGGACCTGTCATCAACCGTTCAAAGAGTTCTTTCAGAGTACTAAAAGAGTTCTCAATGAGTTCTTAAAGTGTACTCAAAGGTCATCAGATATTTCTTTCAGTTTATCTTGACTGTTCCCTATTAGACGTCCCTTTAATTTCTAGTTTAAGGATAGTGCTGGAATTATTAAGAACTCTATTTAAGTTTCTTAGAATTCATTTTTGATTGTACTACATGTATGATCTTATATGTATGTGTGTATGTGTGTATATATGTATACATGAATGTGATGCATCTGTTCCTCTCTGTTTTTGACGAATAAAGAAATGAATATAAATTCAGTAGTAGAATACAAAACGGCCGTTAAACATGAATTGTTATGTAGCAGGTTTATTTCAAGTCAGGGGAGAAGCGTGGGTTGGGTGGGGCATTTGCTCCCATCTAATTAATATATTAGAGAGGCCTTTGATTATTCTACACCCGTGCACTATATGGGTGGAGCTAATTCTACATCCGTGCACTCTGTGGGTGGAGCTAATTCTACACCCGTGCACTATGTGGGTGGATCTAATTCTACACTCGTGCATTATGTGGGTGGAGCTAATTCTACACCCGTGCACTCTGTGGATGGAGCTAATTCTACACCCGTGCACTCTGTGGGTGGAGCTTATTCTACACCCGTTCACTATGTGGGTGGAGCTAATTCTACATCCGTGCACTATGTAGGTGGAGCTTATTCTACACCCGTGCACTATGTAGGTGGAGCTTATTCTACACCCGTGCACTATGTGGGTGGAACTAATTCTACACCCTATACTTTGTGCGAGGAATTAGGTTATAGAGCTATGTCTAAAATATATATCCTAATCTAATTTTGCCGGACGTTAAATCTTTATTATTATTTATATAATGATAACCGTATAGTTAATTCACGAGTAAACTTTATTCATTTTTATTTCTTTTTTGTTTGCCTAATTCAGTTTGTATTTTTACGTTGTCTTATTTTCCGTGCTTGTGTTCTCCTGTAATAATAATAATAACAACAACAATTAGAGTGCTACAGTCATCAATGACAACATCGAGCACTATTGAGACAAAATCAAGCCGGCGAGCAAAAAAAGAAGGTCCAAAAACGGTGCAAATTCCAAAATCCAGAAATTCAGTCCACAGTAAAGGGAGTTAAAGAAAAGGTGGTTTAGGCGCAGGTCGCTGCTCATGGACACTGAATGGAAAAGAGAGATGGAAAGATAGGTCTTCAACTGCTTATGGAACTGCTCATAGGAAAGCAAAGGCTGATGTGATTCAAATGAAGATTTCCGAAGATTGGATGGAAGAGAACTCCAGATCTGAGGTGCAGCATGCTGGAAAGAACGATTAGACAGCTTAGAGCGTGAAGGTAAGCTAGGTCTCACAAGAGTAATTAACTTAGAAGACCGAGTAATAGCCGGCTGCATCACTTTAATCAAGTGAGACATACAAGTTTGTCCAGGGATGGTGATGGACTTATAGATTAACGAAGCTCTTTTGTAAATGATACGCTCTTTAATCTTCAGCCAGTGCAAAGACTTCAAAATAGGCGCAACATGTGAGTACTTGGAACTACAAAAAATTTCTCGGGCAAGAGAATTCTGAACAAACTGCAACCGATCAATCTCACAGCCAGGGAGATTTAAAAACAGGGAATTGCAGTAATCCAACTTCGATTGCACAAGAGCAGCACCAATTGTAGCAGCTGTCTCACTTGACAAATATGGACGTATTCGACGAAGATCACGGATATGGAAGAAACATGCTTGTGAAGTTTTAGTTATGTGTTCGTGGAAGGTTAGGTGTTTATCAAGGATAACACCGAGATTTCTCAGAAGAAACAGGTGATATTTTAATACCCGAAGATAACGAAAGAGTTTTCCCATTCAGCTTCAGAAGCTGTTGAGGTGTCCCGACCAACAAGAATTCAGTCTTAGATGGATTAAGTGCCAAGAAATTAGCAGACATCCAAGAGATATAGACTGAAAACTTTGTTGCAGGAGGTTTCAGCATTAGATAGAGAGTTAGGGGTGAACAAGTGTACATTTGAGTGTCATCAGCATATAGTTCATGATCAGAGAATGAGAAGAGATAGAGTGCTTAGGGGTTTGTATAGAGGTTAAAGAGGATAGGACCAAGAACGGAGCCTTGAGGCACACCATACTTTAAGTGAGAAGGTGAAGAGATGTACTCCATCACTTTCACACTAAAAGAATGATCCGTCAGATAGGAGGAAAACCAATCAAGAACAATTCCACGAACACCAAGCCAGGAAGAAAGACGTTCCAGAAGAATATTGTGATCAATGGTATCAAAAGCGGCCGAAAGATCAAGCATACATAATCCAGTTAAGCGTTGTGTGCACATGGCATTAACAATAGAAGCACTGTTTCAGTTGAACGATGCTTAGTATAAGCAGCTTGATGCTTATTAAATAGATCATTGTAAGAGAGATGAGTAGAAAGCCTCTGAAGAACAATTCTTTCAGTGAGCTTAGATATTTATGACAGATTAGATATAGGCCTGTAATTCGACAATAATTCCTTATCCAGTGTGGGCTTTTTTAGCAATGGAGTAATAACTGCACGCCTAAAAGCGCGAGGAAATTTGCCAGTAGAGAGAGAGAGAGGTTAACAATCAATGTTAATACTGGAGCAAGTATGTGAATACACTTCTTTAAAAGAGAGGTTGGGATAGGATCCAAGTCACAATGTTTAGCTGGAGAGTCTAAAACTAATTTAGTAATCTCATCAATTGTAACTGGAGTGAAATTAGAAAGCTCATCTTTGGAATGATTCTCTACTGGAGTATGAGGAGTAGAGTTAGGAGCTGGAGTGATAGATTCTCTAAGATTGCTTATCTTATCTGTAAAGTATTTGGAAAATTGTTCAGGCAGTGACTCACAGGAGTAGAAGGAAGAGAAGGAGAAATAGATCTATGTAAAAGATCATTAACGGTTTTCCATAAACTCTTGACATTCACAGCCTTACTGACCAAAGAGGAGTAGTACTCTTTCTTAGCATTAGCAATAGCAGTACGATAAATCTTGTGTTGCAAATTAGAAACAGTTTTCCAAAAATCTGAATGGGTATGACGCCATTTTCTTTCAGCTCTACAGCATGCAGCCTTTAGCTTTCTCAGACCAGAAGTATACCAAGGGTTAGATTTCTTAAGCTTCTTGGTAGTTAGAGGTGCATGCTTATCAAGTAGACATTTATCCTGGCATGCATTTGGTGAACAAGGATTATAAATAATTTTTATTCACAACGTTTAATATCAGATTCGTAATGGCCGGGATTTGAACCGATTGCCTCCTATTATCAAGCAAGCTCGTTACCATTAGGCCATCCAGCAAGGCTTATATTTAGAATTAGACTAAATATTCTGTAGCTTAGTAGTAAACCCTGTTGTGGACAAGGATTGAAATAACAGATTATTCAATTATACATGTAAAACATTAACACAAAAAGAACTGACACAAAAAGAAAAGTTGATAATTGGAAACCATGTAGTTTAATATCAGCGGAAGAACATTACAATATAACAAGTGAGTGAGCAAATAAAGAACGAGTGGCCACTGCAACATCTCAATGACTGATATTAACACACCGACGACTGTATATGAAAGCAGAGCGCGAATAAACAACAGTCACACAAACAAGTTTCAGTGATAATAAGCGGACTACATGTTTTAAATTTAACATTTATAAGGAATTTAAACTTAAACTTCTAATTTAAACTTTTGGCTTATTAAGATAATCTGAGGTTACAGAACTTTTACAGCTGGTAAAATTTATTAAATTTACTGCTACAGTAGGCCTAATATAATTAAAGTTTAACTTCTCGACGTTAAAATTAAAATTTTCTCCGAAGAATCAAAACTAAAGTATTTGATGTAAAATTTAGAGCCGGTTAATATTAAGTAAGCGAATTTTAGTTATACGAAATATTTTAATATTAAACCCAGGTCATGTCAACTTTAAAAGTGACAGAAGCACTCACTTAATTGGCAAAATTTTACATATTAAATGTCACAGAAGTTGAGATGGTAAGCGTCCATTATCTTTACGTATTCCAACCCAGTTCTTCTCTAGTAAAATAGATTAAGCAAATGCATCATAAAAGTCATTCAACAGAATTTTGACCGTTAATTAAGTCAATGTTTTATACTATTCTTTCAGTCTCTTCTTATTTAACTTAGAGAACAAGTTTACAACAACAAAACTTTTGCACACAACCGCACAGTTTTGAGTTTTCTTCAATGAAAAATATCCCGGTAGAATTATGAATATATAGAAAATTACATAGAAAAGGTAAGAAAATCATTTTAAAAGTTTTATTAACAACCAGATTATTGGTTATCTAAACGGATAACAAAATTGAATGCATCTGAAAATTATTTAGATACCGAGAAAGTATACAGAGAAAAAACTCATAGAAATTTACATTTTAACAACATGGGGGGGCTTTATATAAAACTTTTGTTCCTAACTAACAGGCTACCTGCATTCAAGAGCTGCCAAACTATTGTATCTATTTATCATCCAAGAGAAATTAAATTAAATGACCTCTTTGTATCAGACACACATATTACAGTTGGGTGTTTCAAATTCTGTATCAAATCCTTCCACGGTGTCCTCCTAGAGCGAAGAAACAGGCGCTAAACACAACGAAACAGCGCAGTTCAATGAAGAGCTGACAAAGCTAATGTTAACGTCAGTTTCCTCACTCGAAAGCGATGTCAGTGACGGGCGAGACCAGGACTGAGGCAATTCACTATATCAATAATGCAGCAGTAATTTTAGTTTCAGGTGCTTGCTATGAAATCCAATGAGCCACGCTTCAATGGTACAACCGTTAACTGACTTGGCTGGAGCCAGTGGCAATGCCGGGAGGATATCTGACCACGGATCAGTATGTGCGGGTTCAAATCCTGGGCTCTCCCGTCACTGACATCACTTTCGAGAGATGAAACTGACGTTAACCTCAGTTTTACAGCTTTAAATAGTTTGATAGAGAAGCATCAGGCGCTCGTTACAAAGTCCAAGTTATTCTTCACTGATGTCATTGGAGAACTTTGAAGCTGACGTTAAACGTGGCTCAATCAATCAATAAATGCAAGTGTTAATCTCAACATCTTAACAGTCTAAAGCAGAAGTTGACGTCATACGGTTTATAAGTTGACGTCATACGGTTTATAAGTTGACGTCATGCGGTTTATAAGTTGATATCATACGGTTTATTACTTTGACGTCATACGGTTTATAAATTAAGTCGAACAGTAATAAATAGAAGCCTCGACAACAACATAGCGTTGACACAGCGCTCTGTTCATTTAACATTTAGTAGAATTTTTAAATATCTACTTGTAAATGTGCTAAGATGAAAAAACAAATTAAAATAACAACTGAATTAAAGTCATGCATTAAAAGAAAACAATAATATAATGTATTATTGAAAGAACGAAACTGAAATAATTTAATGATTAAATTAAGTAGCTAATTAAATTAATTAATTAATTATAATGTTGACTATGAAATGAACCTTCTCTTGAATAGATTCTTTTCAAATCACTACACTTCAATGTCACCTAATATTCTTCGTTAGCTTTAATTATAAATATTTAAAATAATTATAATATTTGATATCTATTTTAGTATTGACAATATACACGCAGATTATATTTATTGCCAATTTTAAATCTCATTTAAACTAGAAAATTCACTGTTTGATATTATTTGCCTCTTCTACTAGTATTTGTCAATCAAACACTTAATACTTTTTAAACATTCCGACAATCAATAAATCAATCAATCACTTAACAATCGCTAGTTTTGACCCGAACTCTTGCGTAGGCTTATCTAGATGGATACATAGTTGATACATACATGCTTAGATACTTATTCTATTCTATTCCATTTTATTCTATTCCATTCTATTCTATTCCATTTTATTCTATTCCATTCTATTCTATTCTATTCTATTCCATTCTATTCTATTCTATTCTATTCTATTCTATTCCATTCTAATATATTCTGTTCCATTCTAATCTATTCTATTCCATTCTAATCTGCCACTTCAATCATCTCAAAACTACATGTACAGAGATTATCCCGTACAGTAAATTCCGTTATAAACCAGTTTATAGCATAGAATATATAAACCAGTTTATAGCATGGAATATATAAACCAGTTTATAGCATGGAATATATAAACCAGTTTATAGCATAGAACATATAAACCAGTTTAGAGCATAGAATATATAAACCAGTACAGTACGAATCACACACACATGTAGCTCATTCATTCAATCTACCTATCTCTGCTGTACCTGCATAGTGTACATAGTGTATCTGAGTGCGTATGTGTGTGTGTGTGTGTGTGCGTGTATGTGTGTTTGTGTGTTGGTGTGTTTGTGTGTTTGTGTTTGTGTGTGTTCGCACGTGTTTTGCATGTGTACTTATGTACTGGCTGAGTCGGTGGCGTATTTGCAACTATTTCGACAACTGATCATTAGGTGCAGGGTTCAAATCCAGTGCTCTTCCCGTCACTGACACGCCATCGGACAGGAAACTGACGCTGAACTTGACTTTAATATGCGCGGCTGTACAAAGTAAAATGCCTAACAAATGAGAACAAGAAGAATGAAAGAGGCATGCACGAAACAAACAGTAGTTGAGCGATGTAATTATTCATAAACGGTTAATAATAAAATTGGCAGGGCCTTATTTCTCGTCAATCCCACTGCAATATCGTCTCATTAAATTGATAAATGATACTTAAATGATTCACGTTTTCAATAAATGCAACTGTGGCATCATTTCATCTCAAATAGGAGTTCTAGAAAACAAGGGAGCTACTTTTATGTAGACAACATTTAAATGGAATACAATGATGGTGAGGTCCGACAAGACAAAACAGGGCGTTAATAACATCATTTTTAAAATAATTCTTTAACTTTAATTTAGTGTTTAGCTGAAACAATAGACAAATCATAGATTCACTCCTGTAAGCCAACAATAAGTCTTACTAGATCCCAGACTGCGCCCTCTCTATGAACCTTCAAAACCGGCTTCTAAACTCTAAGTCGTATTGGAATTATCAATTACACCAGTTCTAAAGCCGACTCGTAGACCATAACTATACGCTTACATTATCTTTACCAGCTTTTTAGCTTTTATATCTGATAACCATGAAACTACAAAGAACTCGTGGCTGTAAAACGCTATACCAAGATTGTACTTTTACAGGTTTTACTAGCATTTAAACACTTTTACAGGTTTTACTGGAATTTAAACACTTTTACAGGTTTTACTAGAATTTAAACACTTTTACAGATTTTACTGGAATTTAAACACTTTTACAGGTTTTACTAGAATTTAAACACTTTTACAGATTTTACTGGAATTTAAACACTTTTAAAGGTTTTACTGGAATTTAAACACTTTTAAAGGTTTTACTGGAATTTAAACACTTTTACAGGTTTTACTGGAATTTAAACACTTTTACAGGTTTTACTGGAATTTAAACACTTTTACAGGTTTTACTGGAATTTAAACAAATTCAAATTCCCTGTTAAATATTTCGTCGCATATCATCCAGTTGCGACATGATTAATTTGCTTTTCCACAAAGGATTCAGGGATAGAGATTCGTTTCCAAGTGAGACACGTGACTCGGAGATGAGAAGCCGGTCCTGGAAGCACAAGAATTTAACACAGCATCGTTGATTTGATGCCCAACGACCAATAACAAAGTATATAAGGACAAATAGCGCAAAATCGTCAAATACGATTAACCTGCCATTCGTCAGGATAACAGCTTAACTCCTTTAATTAGAATCAAATTATTCTGCGAAAAAAAGCTTAGTCATTTTATTAAATTTAACGTTTTTAACATTAGAAATGTTAATAGGAAACTGATCTTGCTTTTTCAGTTATTCTTAAAGCAATATAGAATACATGTACACAATACATGTATGTATTACATGTATTTTATAGGTATAATATGTATTTTATTTGTAAAATAAACAGTGTGAATGACCTCCACACTTTCATGAAAAGCTGGTCGATGCATATTATGCTGCCACAGCCGTACAAGTGACTCAACTTATTGATGCTGGTTCTTCTCAACTCAGCCAGTCTTGATTTAATTAAATGTCTCTGATAAGCTCAATTCATTTTACATCTACATTAACAAAACTTTAAACAGAGCTTCGGAACTTATCGCTAAGCTCTCGTAAACTCAACGTGCGCTGATTTGTTGGTAAATCAAATTTGTTGGCTGGAGCCAGTGGTAACGTCGGTAAGATACTCAACTGCGGATCAGTATGTGCGGGATTTAAACCCTGGGCTCTCCCGTCACTGATATCGCTTTCGAGTGAGGAAACCGACATTAACCGTATCTTTACTAGCTTTTCCTTTAAATCTAGCGCACAAGGCTCCATCAGCACAACGGGCTAGCGATTAAAATTAATAATAAATGTTTAACGTCCGTTTCCTCAAACAAGAACGATGTCAGGAACGTCATTACTATACTATCAGGTAAGAAACAGTGGAATAAAACTTCACCGCGTCTCATCAACCTCTTCATATCTCTCCCCCTCACACCCATCGTCTGATATTATTATCGGAATATTTCGCTCAGGTTTTAAAGAGTCTTGAGCGATATTCTGGGGAGCATTGGCGATGCCTTCCCCTCCTTCCCCAGCCAACCTCGCCGCTGCTTTCCTCTGAGCATACTCCCTCCAGTTCTTCTGAATGATCCTCGCTACGAAGATCTCCCGTTGTCTGCGGAGGGTCGTGCTCACAGGATGATAGTCGATCCTGTCCGGACCCTTTTTGAGGTCCCCCAGCTCTCCGGCAGCGTCCGAGGCCGTGCCCAGAAAGTTCTTCGTCAGAGCGTCCAGAATGTCCACGCAGTGGATCCGGTCGTTTGCGCAGATAGGAATATTGAGCGAGACGAGTTTGAAGAGGTTTGGAGCGGGTATTCGAAGAGGTTCCTCTAGTTGATCGACGAAGGCGCTGAGCTGGTCGAAGGTGATGTATTGGGAGGCGCTCTCGTCAAACCTCTCCCAGATCTCGTAGTACATATCGAAGTCGTCCTGAGTCAGACCTTGTTGAACGTCTTCTGTCACCTGGCTGAAGTTCTCTAGAATGACGGCGATGTACATGTTGACAATGACGAGGAAGGTGATGACGAGGTAGGACACCATATAAACGATCCCCATGGCGCTGTCCCCGCAGTCCGCCGGGTGCTCCTTGGTGCCGATGTTGTTACACCCGGGTGGCCGATCGTTCATGAGACCGGCAAGCACCCCGTTCCACCCTGCCGAGGTACAACTCTGGAAGAGTATCATGAGGGAGCTGAAAAACGTCTCGAAGTTGAACATGTCGTCGATGCCCATGTGGTGCTTGACGTGCATGAAGGAGGACATGCCCATGATGGCGTAGATGAACATGACGAGGGCCAGCAGTAGGGCGATGTTGAAGAGGGCGGGCAGGGACACGGCTAGGGAGAAGAGAAGGGTTCGGATGCCCTTGGCTGACTTGACGAGACGTAGGACTCGTCCCACACGGAAGACTCTGATGACCCTGAGTAGAGTGGGAGGGATTGGGATGTAGGACATCATCGTCTCGTTGTCTGCCATAGCAACAGCTGCAGAGAAAAAATAGATTAATTATTTAATTTATTCCTTTAATTGAGCAGGAAGAGAAATTGCAGCTTAAACAGAAGAATTATCTCAGGAACTGGTAGGCCTGTAGAAATGTCATAGTCTGTACTACACTCATTGGTATTAATTCTTTACTTATGCAAATTTTATTTTATTTCATCTGTTGTGCAGAGCAATTTGTGCCTTAATTCTGCAAGTGATGACAAAATAAAGGAAAATTAACATCTACTAACATTCTCAAGCTAAAGCCCTTATTTAAAATGACGCGAGTTTCTAACACGTATAGCTGATTGAATACTTTGGAGACGGGGTATTCGTTGATTCATCACTTTGAGACTTCAGCCAATCTCAAACCATTTAACATATCTTTGACAGACCACCCGACAGACGGATTAGCCCTCTAACCGGTCTGCAGGGCTGGTGTGTCTACGTTAAGCTGCCTTACATTGGAGATAGACCAGAACATTCTAATAAACAGTCTAAAATCCTTCTTTGGCATTTCTGAGTCTGCATTTTCTCTACTCATATCATATCTCTCATGTCGCACACAATCTGTCGTTATTGATGAAGATCGCTCCTCTAATTTATCGCTCTTACTCGGTGTTCCGGAAGGTTATGTACTAGGTCCATTGCTTTTTTCACTAAACATTACTCCACATAGCTGCCTGCTTGACGCTGCCTCCATAAAATTTTCACTTCTATGCAGACGACACACAACTGTAGATTTCCTTTTCTAATCAAGATTCCGATCAGAAACTAACTCATCTCTCATCCATTCTAGACAAGGTTTATTCCTGGTTTTGTGCTAACCGAAAACTGAATACCTTTTAATTGGCACTCTTAAGCAAAGAAGTAAAATTACCTATAGCTCTGTTAATTTTCAGAATCGTGCTCTAACACCTTCTCGATCCGCCAAAAACCTTGGAGTCATATTTGATGAAAACCTTGACTTTAAATCGCATATCTCTTCCTTTTGTTGAGCTTCTTTCTTTCAGATTCGTCCGATTAGGCAAATATATTTGATGAAAACCTTGACTTTAAATCGCATATCTCTTCCTTTTGTTGAGCTTCTTTCTTTCAGATTCGTCCGATTAGGCAAATACGTCCATCCCTTACTAGCTAAAGGGAAGAGAGAGAGAGAGAGAGAGAGAGTAGAGAGAGAGAGAGAGAGAGAGTTAACTAAGGTCAAACAAAACATCTAGACGTACTCAGTATAGAGCCGACGACGACAACGAAGTCGAATACGTTCCAGGGTTCTTTGAAGTAGTACTGGCGCAGTCCCAACAGCTTGAGCACACACTCGAATGTGAAGACGACGATGAAAACCATGTTGAGGTAGGAGAGAGCGTTTTTGAAGTTGTCCGGTTGCTCATAGTGCTCTAGAGTCATCGTAAGCATGTTAAGCAGGATGAAGCCCATGATGACGATGTCGAAGAGTTGGTTCTTTATCAGCAGGAATATCATCAGCTGAGGCTTGAACTGAAACGATAAATGGAACTGATACGATAATTAGAACTGAAACGATAAATAGAGGTGAAAATATAGGTAGAAATAAAGTAGAAGTAGATAGTGTAGAAGTTAAACGATAGAATAGAAGTGAAACGATAAATAGAACTGTTACGATAGAAAAGAATTTAAAAGATAAGTAGAACTGAAACGATAGAATTGAATCGATTAATTATTAGTCGTTCACGATTCTTGCTTTAACGATTCAGTCAATCAATTAATTATCAATTGAGACATACATTGCTGAGGTCTATTTTCAGAAAATTGCTCCCTTACCCGATACCGTAGTAGTACGTTAAAGCAACGAAAAATTAATATCAAGATCAGCATCTATCTGCTGTATCTCTCTCCCTCTCTCTCTCTCTCTCTCTCTCTCTCTCTCACTCTACCTCTCACTCTCTCTCTCTCTTCAGTGCACGGCCAAGAGGCAGGTTCAAGGTAAAGATTCATACTCAAAGTCTGTTTTCTCGCTCTATAAGAGAACTCCTTAGATCAACAAGTTAATCCCTTCACAAAGTCTATGCCTTATGTAGCCTATAGCTTGGGGAAAGTATGGCTTCTGAGGTGGTTTCCCGTTGCCTTACCCATTTAGGTGGATTAAGTACGATTTAATCCTGAGGGAAAATATTTCATGCTGAGGTGGATCTCCTCTAGCCATCCTCAGCTCCTGCCTTAGTCGCCTCTTACGTACACGCGGCAGATTGTTTGCGGTTGCCCTATTCTGCAGTGGTCCAACCACACCCGAGCACTACACGGGGAATATCTGCTGTATAAAACCTATAAAAATAAGTTGAACGTTTGTTACCAAATCACAAGGGACACTGACGATCAGGCTGAGATTCGAACCAACGACTCTCTGCTTCTCAGGCAAGTGCGCTATCCACTCGACCATACAACAGAGACGTCCATTTCGTATTAAAGCCGATAAGCTCTATTCGATAGCTTGTCAGAAAATCATAAGTCGACAATATAAATGAGATTCAAAACAATGCAAGTCCAGTAATTCGACATCGACTTTAATGAATGCTGCAGTTGTACGAACCTTTGGTTTTGGTATTGGTTTAGTCGGCTGCTTCGATCCCAATTTCTTCATAGCGTTGTAGTATTTCTTCTGATCCTCCGTCATGAGCATCTCCAATGATCCGCCCGCGTATAAACAAAACACCTTTATTAGTCTTTCTAAAAGTTTATTAGTAGAATTAATGCGATAAGTTTACAGCTTGTCCTATACATCTATTAATAGAATCAATAAGGCAATAATACTAGTTTGTTAATTATATCACAATTTTATTAATACCATCAATAAGTTAATATTAATAGTTTATTCATTCTGTTAAAAGGCAATAAGGCTAAGAAATTAATTTTAATAGTCTATTAATCTGATTAAAAGTTTAGAATTACGATCAATAAGTTGATCTTAGTTTAATAGAGTAGTCTAATCTAGAGTAGTCTATCTTTGTTTTAATCTAGTCTGAAAAGAGAGCGAAAGATTCAACGATAAACTTATTGATTGATAGATGAATAATTTGGAATGAATTTGCAGATCATGTCTCAACATATTAGCTGAGACACTTATCTTTTTCTTCTGCATATTGAAGTTCTCAATGATAACTCCGATGAAGAGGTTGAGAGTGAAGAACGAGCCGAAGACGATGAAGAACACATAGTAGAGATACATGAAGTCTTTTATCTCATACACCGGCTGCTGGTCCAGCTGTAGAAATAGAGTTAGAAATTTGTGTCATGAACCCACTGAGCTCATTATTCTTTATTTATAGCAATTTTTTATAATAGTTTATTTAAAATTTGTCAATAGATTCTATTTTATTACAATTTTGCTATATTGATATTTAATTTGGTATTTTATTGTATTTTATAATATATTATATTAATATGTTATTATAATCATTTGTATCTATTAATCACTATTAATATCGAACCCCAGATATTATGCAATAGTGAAGTTAATTGAAAAAACAAGGTTCAGGAGACTAGTTAGAATGCAGTAAAGAAGTAACAATGCTATAACAAACACTATAATTCTTGTATACTTGAACAGATACATATATTACTTATACAGATTATTAAAAAATATTCTGAATTAAAATTTTAAACGACAACATCGGAGCAAAAATGTCAAAAAATATAGATCCGGTAAATGGTTAAAACTACAGGGTGAGTAAAAAAATGATAACATATTAATACTAAACGACCAATCTCTGATGGGGTGGTCAATTTTCATCCAATTTAATGCATAGATTGGCCAGTTATGCAAGTTTCAGCAGAGCAACCCCCATTTTTTACCTAATTCGGGATTAGTAAAAAAATAATTTAGCATTAGATCTAAGGATGGGAATAAATTTTATGCCAAGTTATTTCATCATTTCCGCAGAAGTTATTTATGCCTACCCAGTAAGACAGTGAGCTGTTCAGATGTCTAGGCTACAGTCTAGGCCACCGCCTAGGCTTTAGGCCTACTCTCTAACCCACAGCTGCTGCTGCAACAAACTTTGGCTGGGTCGCTGTGCGCAGCGCGCACAATCTGCTAGCAAGCTACTGTCAACATGGCGATATCTGACTATGACCAGATGCGTATCCAAACGCTGCGCGAGCAGGACTTTGGCGCTAGAGCAATTAAATCGCAATATCCAGAAAAAACTTGGAGCATTCCACAGATTCATCGGATGTGAAAGCGCTTTGATGAAACAGGGGCTGCACCTGAGCGCAAGCGTGGCAGCGGGCGGAAGAAATCTGCCAGATCCACTCCTAACATTGCTGCAGTTGAGGAGCTGATATGTTCACAAGATGGCAGGCCTGGTACGAGCTTCAGCATTCGACCGATTGCTACTCAACTAAGAATCTGCCAGAAATCTGTCTGCAACATTGCTAGGTGCGATCTTAGACTCAAGTGCTTCAAACGTAAGTCTGTCCAGGTTATCAATTCTGCTACCAGAGAAAAAAGACTCGATCGATGCTCTCAGCTGCTAAGCCGTATGACTGTTGCCAACACGAAACGGACATTTTTTACGGACGAAAAAATCTTTATTCCCATCCTTAGATCTAATGCTATCTAATGCTAAATTATTTTTTAATAATCCCGAATTAGGTAAAAATGGGGGGTTGCTCTGCTGAAACTTGCATAACTGGCCAATCTATGCATTAAAATGGACGAAAATTGGTTGGCCACCCCATCAGAAATTGGTCCTTTAGTATTTGGCAAAAGTTTGGTTTGAAAACATTAACAATAGCCTGAGATATTCAAACTTTTAGCAGGTGTTATCCTTTTTTTTACTCACCCTGTATACTTCATAAATAATTATATGTTTGTTAAAACACATCGCCAATGGAGCTATGTATGTAGTGATGCTGGTAAGATATTCGACAGCTGATCAGTAGGCCTATATGATGGTTCATATTTCAAATTTCAAACCCTGGGCTGGCCCGTCACTGACATCGTTTTCGAGTGAGGAAACTGACGTTAACCTTAGCTTTACCAACTTTTTTTTACATAGTTTTAGCCTCTGTCAAT
>CAJHZI010000511.1:0-222500 GCA_905160935.1 Enchytraeus crypticus
TATATATATATATATATATACATGTGTATATGTTAAAATATTATGCACTTGTTCAGTTTAGAATTTCTAGCTAATTCAGTAATGTTTTTAGACTTATTGATTTATGTCATAGATATCTAGTATACCAGTTCACCGTTACATGTTGGCATCAGTGGTGGGCATGCTGCCTAGTCAGGGGGTGCACGTTTACATTGGATCAACATTGAGGTCCATGGAGGAGGTGGTCTCAGCCAATAGGAGCTCTAGTCTTGCATATTGCATATTTGCTGCTCAGGTACTGCTTAGTATTTGATAATGTTGTTGATATATACGGAATCAGTGAATTTATGTATTAAGATAATATGTTGCAAGCCTTGCACTGTTTTGACACTTTAATGAGTGACAGTTTATAAATATTTAAACATTTTGATTGATTGAAGCAAATATTAATATAGACAATTAATTAATTATGTGGAAAGTAGCATATAATTGATATAATATTTTATATTTTATTGTTGTCTCATCATATAATTGTTATAAAAACGAATAGAGCATTTTTTTAATCATATTATTAAACATTCTGTCATTCAATCTCTTAGGCATATATAAACAGTCTATAATAAATTAGTTTGACAAATAGCCAGTTTCAGTTGATTAGAAGGTATATCAGTTTTCCAGTGAACCAATCCAACAATCTGCTTCACTACTAAAATTTAAATACTTAGTACCAAATTTATATTATTTAAGCAAGTTATACTTTTTATATAAAGGAATTATGACAATCTATTTTGGTTTAGACTTTAATTTATCTTATATAAAGGCCTCTTGACGGCGGGGTTAGCGCACTTGGTTTAGTTGCTCGTAAATTATCGAAGTTAAGCTGCATCGACCTCGGTTAGTACTTTGTGGGTGACCACCTTGGAAGACCGAGTGTTGGTAAAAGCTTAGGAAGGAAAAAATCCAAGGGTGATGGAAGGTTATACTTAAATTCCGCGCCGGCTGCAATTGATGCGCCATCAAAAGGCAACGATTACTAATAACCATGGAGAGGAAGGAGGAAATGGGTCTTAAACAAGCATCTGTGCTTCCTGACCCAGTGTGCCGTTATGTTTTATGTTTAATTATCTTTAACGTGGGATATTTCAGACAATGCTTTTCTTTGCAAATAAAACATCTTTCCGTTAATTTGTGATCTAACCATAGTTTTAATTTTAAAGATAAATTACATTGCTCTAATTCTTTTAATGGCTCGCTACTAAATATTATTAATTTAGAATTGTTGTTTACTACTCTCTAGAATTCTTAAGCTGATGTTCTGTATGCACATAACATAAACATAACGGCACACTGGGTCAGGAAGCACAGATGCTAGTTTAAGACCCATTTCCTCCTTCCTCTCCATGGTTATTAGTAATCGTTGCCTTTTGACATATTTGACATGTCTATAATGAAGACGAAAGATCTGTACTAATCTTAGCAATGACTTCTTAGAGGCTTTCTGAAGTTTTACTTTATTACAGAGACTTTATTACATGCACATTCAAAACATAGCAGTCACCTTTGTTGGAATAATATAGTTACTAGTTACAAGAAATTAATTAAAATTAAGTAAATTACTTAAGTTACAATTAAATATAAGTAAATTATAAATAAAAGTTTTGAATTATTTTAAATTAGAAATTAAAATAATTTGTTATATAAGGCATCAATTTTGAAAGATATTTTGTTATGTAGGTTTTGTTGTGTATTTCAGCTTGTCATGGCAGTGGTCCTACTGTTGTTTGTGCTGAGCAAAGCTAGAGCAGAATTCAACAAGACGCTGGAAGAAGTGAAAGTTGTCAGAGAATCAAATTCAGTGCTCAAGCTGGCAGTCAGTGTTAACTCTACATCACAAAAATATGTTGATTTAACATGTGACGGGTTAACACTTCACAGAAAACCCAACTCTCATTCTCACTGATGTGCAGCAAACAAGCACATCAAATGATCTAGCTAAATTAGTCGTAATTGAACTTCAGGAGTCTAAGCTAGTTTCAGTTATAGCTTATTTAATTCATTGCAAAAGAAAAAAGTTGTTCTGATCATAGTGAATAAATTTGCCATTGAGTAAGCCCAGCCTACATGCAGGATGTATTAGTATTCATTAAACGTGCAATTCAAGGATCTGACGATGATGTCAAAGAAATTACAAAATTGAAACAGTAGCTTTTTAATTTCTTAAATGTAGATTTATTAAAGATATTTGAGTAGTTTATTTTTTCTCGGATAAAATGTGTTATCCAAAGTTCTAAAGGAGTTAATCTATTGTTCCTGGAGGAGATAAACAGAAAAATGAGGAATAAATGACTGATTTCTATCAATTATTTTCTTAGTCTATAATTTATACATAGATAACAATGCATAGTTATAATATTATGTTATATTGTGTACATTTTTATAGCAAATCATGACAGATAATAATTCAGCATAAATCTATATGATATTTATTTATTTGTACGTAGTAATTTTATTAAATATTAATCTCTATTTTAATATGAAACAATGTATAATATGAAACAATATATATATATATATATATATATATATATATATATATATATATATATATATATATATATATATATATATATATACACACACATAGAATATAATAATTATGCACATGTAGAAACTTGAGTTTTATAGGAATTTGTTGTTGAAGAACTTCGATATTTGAATTGGACTATGAAATAGCCAATTCAGATTCATCTTTTACCACTTTAGTATTTGCTACAGATGCTCTTGCCTTGGAAATGCTTTTCCACTCTTCTTTTTCATGCTTTCGAAATGGTCGCTGTATATAATTTATGCAATCCTTTTAAGATGGTGTGATTGTGGTGCAGCCTAATCTACTATATACACCTCTGAAGGTGTACTTTGAGATAGGCATTTTTGAAAGAAATAAAATTTTCTATTGATTTATTCAACAGAATTAGTTCGTACTTTTTAGTTTGCTTACATATAGATGATTTGCAAGTGTGGTGCTAGTGTGTTGGTGCATGTTTATGTTATCTGCGTATGAGTTTGTTTAACCATGAATACAAAGTTAACCAATTGTAATTAAGTGATATTTCTATAATAAGCTGTAATTATCACATTATTATTAACGTTGAAACGAATACTTTATTATTAAATATTTAGTTCATTAACATTTTCTTCACTGTATTTTATTAAGCATTAATTATTCTGGCTTGTCTATGATTTTATTATTTATACACGACGTGTGTGTATGTATTTACGTGCATTTACTTGTATGTGTTTACATGTATTTATTAATTTGAATGTGAGCTTGTGTTTTGAGTATGCTGCAACTTGAGACATTTTGTATTTTTATATATCCTTGAGTCTGTAAATATACATGTAGATATGGAATTTTGTATACAAATCTTCATGGTATAAATTTTTATAGGCAGTTGTTTGAACTTGTTTCTAACGGTAGAATGACTACTATTTCTCTATGATCGGAATGTATATTCACAACTATCTGCAAGCAGTGTGATAGGTGTTGGGTAACATAGAAGTGTGTAAGCAAGAAGATACCGTGCTGTACAATTATGCACATCAATGTTTGCACATCAATGTTTGTAGCACAATTATGCAAATTAAATGCATGTTTAAGTATGACTTTTGATGCTATATTCATGGACTTTACAGGTAAAACAAGTATGACTATGTGTTATTTTGAGAACCTTTATTAGTGTAGCCTATTGGATACTGTTTTAATCAAGTTTTTTAAGGCTATGACCTGTTTTCAGTATGTCGTACAGCATTATTATATTTTCACGGAGCTCTCTTGTAGTTTTAGAAAGTAATGCAAGAGCTTAATAATATAACTGGCCGAGATATTCTTAATTTTCACTAATAGTGGTTAGAAGATAACTTACTAAGATTAAGATAGGAGTAAGCCCTGAGCGTGAAGATATTATTACTCAACGAGATATTTTTCTTCTAGGGTGGTGAATTTTTTTAACGTGAAAGTTGTATAAAACCGAACACCAGTGAATTATTATGGGAATAAATTTGATGGTGTAGTTATGAATGAATGATCTAGAAATCACCTTTAAACTGCCTGCTTCTATAATATGTTCCACTGTTATACCTTTGACCCTGTGATTTAGCATGACTGTGAACTTTTTCAGTTCAAATAAATTCTGGTAAATATTTCAGACTTGTCAACTATACAGCTCTTTAGACAACCGAATTGTGCTGCAACTCGGTTAACGAAAAAGGTTTCATAGAGACCACATTCGCTGATTTATAATGTATTGCAGGTTTCAACTGCTTCACTAATCTGATACCATAGAATGAGAAAATCATTACACAAATATGTGACAGATGTGCAAATGTTGTAAATTAAGATAGCTCATCTACTTATAGCGACTGCTTGTCGAGTTGGTAGTATGCTCGCTTGATAAGCTATAACCCCTGGTGTCAAAGCCGCCCCGGACCGGATATGACAGTAGGCTACACTTTTGATAAAAACGGACGTCAAATTTAACACTTGAAGTGATGACATTTTAGTCGAGTGTGCATTACTAAACGAGAAAGCACAAACTTGTCAGTAGAAATTATTTAAATTGCTAATTACGATAGGTTGGGAAAACGATTTTCTTTAATAATAAAACGGAAATTTAGAATAATAATTTATACGAGCTACTTTATTGTCAAACAATTTTATTCTTAAATTAGACAACATTTGCTCTACTTTAAATGAGCGAGATCTTCAAGTAGAGCTCAGAGACAAGAGAATCCTAATCATCTATCTTTATGACGCAGCGTCTAATAAACTCCAACCACAACTGGTCCTACACACCCCACTCTGCATTTTAAAATCTCTCTTTTTTAAATTAGAAAATAATCATCACTATATATATACTATATACATGTATATTTCCACAATTTTCGTCCTGAAATAATAATGAATAATTTTTAGGAGTTTTAGGGTAGCCTTGAACATGTGTAAACAAAATTTAGAAAATATTCACCATATGACCAACACTGTGTGCTGAACCTTGAAGCATTTTACTATTGATGCAAAATATCAGTTAACTAATTTAGTATTAAAATGGCGACACCTCCACCGAATACAGCTACAGCGCAACAAATGAAGAACAGTAGAATAAAAGGCAACACAATGGTAGAGCATAAGATTAGAAATGATCATCTTAGATCTTTTAGCACAACATTAAACCACTAAACCATATAAATATGTACGAGAACGATGTACAAGTCAACACATGACACAATAATATATAGTAATGGCACGCTTACGGTTACTTTTCTACATACACTGTAATTATATAATTAGACATTGCCTAGAATTTACTAAATTTATCAGTAGGCCTACAATTAGACTATACAATATGTTGATCTCTAATCCACGACTATAAATTTAACGAGTAGTATGTTTACTTAAATATATCAAATGATCGGCCTATCAATAGTGACTAATTAATTATATTTACTCTATGGAAAATTGTCATAAAAAAATAATTAGTCCGAAATGAAATAAATTAAAATAACATGACCAGAGTCCATTTTTGAACAGAAAAACTTCTTCACAATGTAAGTACTCGCCGTATAAACTTCAGAGCATAAAAGACCTTATTTATTATAAAAACTTATTTATAATCATATGACTATTTAAACCTACAACAGAGAGCAGCATTTACTTTTATCAAACTTCTACAAAAAATTTACTATAAATTGCACTAAATGATTAAAACCATTTTATTCACTTCTCTAGTCCTATCATTTCAATATATATATATATATATATATATATATATATATATATATATATATATATATATATTATTGTATTTAAAATGAAGGTAAATTGTGAAGAAAACTGTTTGCAAAAATTATTTTCTTAAACTTAAAATTGCAACTAGCCACAAATTGATAAAAAAAGAAAATAACTTAACCAACTATAACTAATCTACTAAATTATCTATTAGTAACTCATTTAATATTAGAAATACATGTATCTCAACATAGATTATTTTTTATAATTTGACAAATTAGTTAATAATAACAATTATTAATTAGTTAATTAGCTAATAACAATAACAATAATGATAGTAGCAAAACAATAGTATTAAAGTTTATTGTCTGTTTCCATTCTCAATAATAATTTAAAAGTTCCATATTTACTAATAGAACAAACTCCTCAATTTCTATTTAATACACAAAATCTAGCCAAATCGAGATTAAATATATTTGTAGGTGATTTATTAGAGATAAAGTAGGTCAGTAGGTCAGGACTTGTCAGCGTCATTAGGTTTAGCATTGAGATGCTCCTTGTAGCGCTTCTCTTGAGCATCATACAACTTCTGAAGCTTCTTCAGCTGCGACTTGCTCACTTCCTGACCGGCGGCATCGTGGGTCGGCATTCCCTGAATCATAGAAACAGTTGAAATTGCCTACAGTTTTAAGCAGCAAATGAATCACAAAATGTGAGTTTTTTGTTTTAAATTTGGTAGTCAGAATTATTTTGATTACATGAAAAAGGCGAAAATAGCTAATAATTATAATTTATCAAAAATTCTATAAAATAATGTTGCAGTAAATAACATGAATATATAAAATCCTAGTCATTAACATAATAATTATTAATGAGAGGATATAAATTTGAGGCGTAGAAGTCGAGTTAGTTGATCTTTTGATAGTGATATCAGTGTCAGGCGAGCCCAGGACTTGTACCTCGCACATATTGATCTACATTCAGAAATCTTACCGATATTGCAAAGGACTGGCATCGTCTATAGTTAAATAACAGAAAAGTTCTGAAATCATTTCAAACAAACAAATAAACAACACTGCTCAGCAGCGCCAACTTTTTGTTCAGAAAGCTTATAAAATATATTGTTAACAACAGGTTACTACAAAATGTAGACTTGAAAATAATTTCAAAACTCAGAGAAGTTTACTTTAAACTAGTTATTTATACGACATTAATTTGGGAAAGTTAAAAGAGGAACGATATTGAAACCTTGTCATCAAATTTAGAATACTTGTCTGTCTCAGAGCGGAACATTTCGCTAGGCGGGAGTTTTTTCTGAGCCTCCTTGGCAGCCTGCCAAAAGTAAAACGCATGTTCAGTTTTAGAACTGCATAACTATAAAATCAGAAATACACGTTTCACTTAAATTTTTGCATATAAACACTTTCCTTTTCACGCCAGTGTAAACTTTTTCAAAGAACAAAGAGAATGTCCCACGGATCAACCAAGGGAAACAACACAAATAGATATAAAGATCTTATTGCCTTCTTATAGTCCAAAGTAGAATATTTCCAACAGCTGGTCCATGGCAGAAAATTATCACATGATCACACAAAATAAGCAGCTGAAAACCCAAAACTAGTGCACTAAAAATTATCGTCGAATAAAAGTATAAAATAAAACAAATTTAGTTGAAACAAAGAAATAAATAAAAGAAACGTAACAAATAGCAAACCTCTTGGGCAGCCTTCTCAGCAGCCTTCTTCTCCTTCTCCTGTCGAATCTGTTCTTCTTTCTGTCACACAAAAATTCCACAAAATATTAAATACAAGTATTTATCTAAAAGGAGACAGTTTACATACATATATGAAACAATTCTGTGAACAAATCTCAGAAATTTAGTCTACACTACAAGTAAAACTAACATGCACTATTAGATACCTTGCCATATTTATTTTTGATATCTTTAACAGCACTGCATTAAAGCTCGAGTTTAAACTAGTTCAAACTTGAGAACATAGGTCTAGAGTATTTCTTGTTGAAAACACACCAGAATTTGGCTTTCTCCAATTCTTGGTAGAAAATAGTTTAAATTCAGAGATAAGCATTGGCTATAAATCTTTACCAAAAAAGCTAAAATATTTACTTCCTAGAGCAACTAACACATCAAGACTGAGCCAGATAAAGTGGAACGTAGCTTCTGATCTTAGGTTACTAACACAAAACCTCTGATCTTTGGCTACTAACCTGAAGTTTCTCTTCTCTCTCTCTGAGGAGCGCCTCTCTATCGACCAGCTTTATTACTGCTGGCCCATCTACAATCAATCGATCAATTCAATAGGACTCATTTCTAAGAAATCAAACTACCATTAATTTATTTAGTAATCACTACTGAACCATCTACAATCTATAAATTAAAAAACAAAAAAAGCGTAATCAATAAAATAGCTACACAACTAAATAACAAGCGTTGCTGTTCGCCTATAAAAATAATCCATCAAAATTAATAATAAAATTAAGCAGAGAAAACTAATTTCAAAGCAGAAAACAAGAAAAATTATTTTGTACCCCTAGAATAATACGACAAATATACATTTGGCTTATTATGCAACTCATTTTACAACCAGTAGTATTTTGCTGGTTACATGCGTATAGTGTAAATAACAACTAGATAAGAGGATACAAGAAAAACTTGCTATATTGTGGTGACAATACTATCTAAACTACTAAAAAAAAGTTTTAAAGTTACACAAGATTCATCATAATATTTGAGAAACTATTACAGAAATGCATAACTAGACAATGCCTCGCTAAAACTACACGTATACTGGTAAAGCTAAGGATAACGTCAGTTTCCTCACTCGAAAGCGATGTCAGCGACAGGAGAGCCCAGAATTTGAACCCAGCACATACTGATCCTCGGCCGAGTATCTTACCGACTTCGCCACTGGCTCCAGCCAGTGGCGGAGTCAGTATATGATCACACTTCTATGATTTTCTAGAAACATTTAACTCAAACATTAATGTAAAAAATATATAATAAAAATATTACTAATAACATTATAATATTATTAATAGGGTAAAGGTTCATACTGTCTCTATCTTCCAGTTTAACTCCAAGGTTAGGCAGAATATCATCTCTGACTGCATCACACAGCTCCAGAATCTCCTTAACTAGACATCAATCATACAAATGAGAAATCTGTCGCAAAATAAAATAAATTTTAGTTTAACATTTTGGAAGAAAAATTCTATATCACTGACGGCATTATAAATGGTTATATTGGGAAAAGGTGTTTTGACTTACATTTTATAATCATTTTGCAGATTTTTACAGCTGCTTGAAGAAAAATTATAGAGTTTAGAAAGTTTGAAAGTTTAGTGCCCATCACTGATTATTTATTACAATTATTCTCATTTCAATCTCTTTTAAATTATTCGGTCCTCACTATGAACTTACGAACGTAACTAAGAAATTGATAACCTTTCTGGGTACGAGCCACTGCTCTTACATTTTCTCTGAATCCAGCAAAAGCCTGCAGATAGGGAATCACCAACTCCTCAACCTGCACGAGAATCAATCAATCAGTCAACCAATCAATCAATAAACATTAAATCAATAAATCAATCACAATACATCAATTAGTAAGTCATTCAATACATCTACTAATCAATACAATAAACGCTTAATAAATAAATTAATCAATCAATCATTCATTTAAAATCAATTATACTCAATCACTATTCGCATCATGTACACATGAAACAATATTTTCAAAACAGCTTCGATTAGCGATGAATAACTTTATAAATTCTAGTCTGCAAATGGTCAAAGATGACGTGACAAGAATAGCATTGATCTGAAAACACTAAAAATGTTTGGCAAATTTACTCTTAAATGTGTCAGATCAATAGGGACTCTAAGTGTATATAGCAATCAATTAGAGTAGCTTAAAATTGAAAGATATGTCAGTGATTCTGAGCAGACTAATCGAAACATGATGCAGCAACAGATACACCAATGAGAACACAACTCATAGCAGAATAGTAACAGCACTCACATTATCAGAGCTCCCAGTGCTACCACTACTGACAGGAAAACCTATCAACTGCTCGCCCTCCACAGCTCCAAATATCTGCCAAACAATGTGAAACATTACACAATTTTTATATTATCTAATTATCTTATTTATCACAGATAGATTATAACAAATGCAATGGTGACCGCGTTGGTAGCTCTGCAGATAAGCAAGAGACCACAGGTTCAGCACACTTGTGCTACGAACATTGGAGCTAAATAGGATCAGTTAAATTACTATAATAGTTAATTATAATTAACAGTACTATATAATTATAATTTATTTGTCAATTAATCGAAGTAATACAGCTATAATTAAATAAGTCAGTTCTTAGATCCCCGCGTTGTGTCTGGGTTCCCCGTGTTGTGTCCGGGTTACCCGTGTTGTGTCCGGGTTGTTTGAAGAATTGACCAACCAGTGACTGCACGTGTCGTAGAAGGCGACTAAAGCACTAAGATCCATACCAACGCCAGAAAGAGCATTCTGTTGGTGAGCGCCTAGGCCCCAGAAATTGCTTTAAAAAATTTTTGAACAAATGAAAATTTCTCAAATAGAGGATTGCCTGATGGTGTGGTGTAGAACGAAGAGGAAATGAGACAGTCGATTTGTATCCTGACCCTAGTTAAACTGGGATTCAAGGGAGGATTGTGATGATGATGAAGTCAGTTCTTAGATACAGCTTTCTACTTGTAATTTTTATTATCATTCCTCATGCAAATTGTATACTATTTTAAAACCTAAGCGTTGTAGTGAATTTGAAAACATGGTTCACTGATTAAGATACTGAACGCAAGATAGATCACAGATGACAATTTACTGTCAAATCCAATGCAATATTGGCAATATTCACAAAAAACTTACACAATGAACCCTCGCTCAACTTCATAGTGTTCGTCACCTCCAAATAGTGTTAAAAATTAATAATAGAGAACACTAGAGTTAAACGAATAAAGAATTAAGTACAAACTCGCAGCATCCTTGTGATGTAGGAAGCAACATTGCGCAGCAGTATGTGATCAGGTCCAGCAGCTTGAGGCCCATCAGCAGCTGCTGCATGGTTGACAGCTGTGTGGTTGACAGCAGTAGCTGTCTTAGAGCTGCTCTCTATGTAGGCATAGCTAGCTGTGACGAGGTCACGCAGTGCATCCAGGGTTGTTCTTGTATCTACAGAGTCTGTTGCACAGCACAGATGAAATCAATGAATCACTCAATCATTAATCAATCAATCAATAAGCATATCAATCAGTCATTCAATATGCCAATAAATTTGCATATCAATCGATTGAAAACCAATTAAAATTTATTCCATCTTCTAATGAAATCTTTGTAATATATGAATGAAAATCAAGAGCACCAATCTTACAAAAATCTGAATCCTGAATTCTTTAGCACACTCTGAAACCAGGAAAAAAACAAAAGACACGGTTACTAGAATAACCACATGGACTATAGATGTTAGTAGTATTGAGCATACTATAACAAGAGAGTGAGAAAAGTCATGATTCAATTGGAATTAATCAATGTAAATACAGGATGAATCTTGAAAGAGTTGATATTTTAAGATTAATAAATAATAATAATTAAAAGTTTAATGCCTGTTTCCACATCCAATGATGATGCCAGAGACGTCCCCACAGCACACATCACTAAAGATTAATTAACCAAAACCGATCTGCAAAACACATGATGAAGAGAAGTAAGGTTCTAAATAATGCAATGTAGATAAAAAATGGTCAGGGCATATGCTCCATATCTACGGTGGGAAGAGATGTGACTTTAGCCTGCTAGAGAAAGGTGGATATGACGAACAACGAGGAGATTAGAAGGTAAAGAGTTACAGAACATGAGAGCTGCATAAGAAAATGACGCTGCCCAATGATGTGAGAATTTGTGACAGAGAGAAGATTGGAATCATTTGAACTAAGTACACATGGGGAAGAAAGTTTTTTGGTATAAGAAAGCTCGCAAAAACCTCAGAGTTTTGTCGAGAGAATTTTTATATATTAAGATTAAAGCAGATACTAAATATAAACTCAATCAGCATAAATATTCTCTCCTCTGCTATAAATTAAAGCTAAAAATGACCAATAACGTTAACTTACCACATAGGGCTTCATGCACTTTACTCTGGCATTCCTGCAGCCTAAAATTGACAGAGTATAACCATTACAGTCTATATAATTTACAAAGGAATTCTTGATATAGTTTATTGGCTGAAGCCAATGGCGATGTCGGTAAGATATTCGACCGCGGATCAGTATGTGCAGGTTCAAATCCTGGGCTCGCCCGTCACTGACATATCTTTCGCGTGAGGAAACTGAAGTTAACATTAGCGTTATCAGTTTTTTTACACCACTGATTGCAGCTCGTGGTATGACGCCAGAAGACAAGCAAGGATTTGTCGAAATGTTGTCACTAGTCAACACGTGGTCACTAGTCAACACGTGGTCACTAGTCAACACGTGTTCACTAGTCACCACGTGGTCACTAGCCAACACGTGGTCACAAGTCAACACGTGGTAACAAGTCAACACGTGGTCACTAGTCAACATTTGGTCACTAGTCAACACGTGGTCACTAGTCAACATGTGGTCACTAGTCAACATGTGGTCACTAGTCAACACGTGGTCACTAGTCAACATGTGGTCACTAGTCAACATGTGGTCACTAGTCAACATGTGGTCACTAGTCAACACGTGGTCACTAATCAACATGTGGTCACTAGTCAACATGTGGTCACTAGTCAATACGTGGTCACTAGTCAACACGTGGTCACTAGTCAACACGTGGTCACTAGTCAACACGTGGTCACGAGTCAACACGTGGTCACTAGTCAACAAGTGGTCACTAGTCAACACGTGGTCACTAGTCAACACGTGGTCACTAGTCAACACGTGGTCACTAGTCAACACGTGGTCACTAGTCAACACGTGGTCACTAGTCAACACGTAGTCACTAGTCAACACGTGGTCACTAGTCAACACGTGGACTAGCATGACAACAACACGCTGAGTTAATATTGTCTCATAGACTTCCTTTAGCAAGCCTCGCATCAATAGAATCTTATAGTCCTTTATTCCCTTTACTTTGGACTGATTTTCTGGATTTTGGAATTTGCACCATTTTTGGACCTTCTTTTTGCTCGCCCGCTTGATTTTGTCTCAATAGTGCTCGATGTTGTCATTGACGACTCTAGCACTCTAATTGTTGTTATTATTATTATTATAGTCATAAAAATCAAGAGAAAATCAAGAGTTTATTTATTTTAATAGCAAAGCTCTGAATTCATTTTAATAGCAAAGTTCATTTTAATCACAGCTCTGAAGAAATTTCATATTGCCTGATGAAAAATGTTACAGGGATGTAAAGATAGCTAACTCCCTTCTAACGATCTGGACTGTATAAATTCCGTTACGCACAGGCAATGGGTTGACCAACACAAAACACTCTCAGCATAGTTTCTTTGCTTTTTGCTTTTTCTATGTGCATTGTTTCTTAGTAATTAATAAACGTTTAGTTAATCATAGGTATATGCTACTAATTAGAAAATGATACCAAACCTTTTGTTAAGTTGTAGTTCATTCTCACCCCACTTACTATAACCGTACAGTTTTTCATCAGTGGGTTGCCTCAGTATGTCCTTCACCAGCAGAAAAAACTCCTACACAACAACAACAACATCTCAGTATGTCCTTCACCAGCAGAAAAAACTCCTAAACAGCAATAACAACATCTTAGTATGTTTTCACCATACGAAAGTAAAACTCCTACAAAAAAGAGCAACAAAGATAATTCAATATGTCCTTTTCTAGATGAAGAACTTCAAAAACAATAACAGTACGAATAAAATAAGAATTAAATAATTATCTATAAAGCTAAATAAATTGGTAAATTTTTACCTACCTAAAATTACTACTATTAATAGGTAAACTAAGACAAACACTTGAAAAGTTGACTAATAAATTTGCTTCATTATCCTCTTCATACCTTCAATTGTGCAAATAAGACTATGCATTTCAATTGTTATCTAGCTTTGCAATATTAAACAGACATTTAAAGTCAAAACTATACTATATTAGGCGTCTTACGGAGAGAGTTTTCTCGTAGGAAATGGCGACTTTCATGGTGGCGGGACTGTAGTCGAGCGTGTCCTTCCAGGAGTGGAGGAGAAACATGAGTCGAAGCTGACGGGACGTGTGCTGGGATAGGGCGTCCCTGATCGTTATGAAGTTCTTCAGACTCTTGGACATCTTGCATCCAGCGATGGTCAGGTGTCCGGAGTGCAGGAAGTAGCGCACCCAGCAGTCGTTGTCGTAATACGCCTAGACATACAGAGTGACACATACATACACAAGGATATACAGACACAGATATATATGTGACCCGACAGCAGGAACTAGTGCAACAATGTCTAGACATACAAACAGAGTGACACAGACATATAAAAGTATATTAAGACACAGACATGTGTCCCGACCGCAGAAAATAGCGTAACAATGTCAAGACATAGAGGCAGATGGTCACAGTCATACAGACACACACGCATAGACAGACACAGTGATGTGGGCCCTGAGAACACAAGCACCCAGTGATATTAGACTCATTAGGCCTAGGCATTTAATTCAATTATTGCAAAAATTCAACTTTCATATATGCCTAAATTACAGTGTTAAACATTTTGGCTACAAAATTTTATTACTACAATAATTAGAGAAAAACTAACCAGCTGCATCACGAATACGGTCTCAACCTAAATTTTGAGATTAAATCTTGAATTTTTGAAACAATATACTACAACTCCAGAGAGTAAAACAATTTGTTAACACAATTTTTTAAACAATATTTCTATAGTTGATAAACTCTTCTAAGTAACACTAAGTCACATGATTAATAGGACAAAAATAACCTGATATCCCAAAAAGCTGAGGCATACATTAAGAACTGATGGACTAAAATAGGATAAAATTAATAAAATAAAACAGATTGAGATAGGGAAGAAACATAGAGATGAGAGACGAGTGAGAGAGAGAGAGAGAAAGAGAGATACCTCAGCCTGAGCTAGTTCATTATCATGATGAGGGAACTTAAGATCCACACCACCAGTGTGTATGTCCAGTGATTCTCCAAGAATACTACTAGCCATAACCGAGCATTCTATGTGCCAGCCTGGCCTGCCCTAAATACAATACAATACAAAATAACCCGGGCTGCCCTAAATACAATACAACAAAGATTAACAACCAGGCGGCCTAAAATACAATACAAAGGAAAAAAAAGTACAATTCAGAAAGAAGCTTTAATAAGGGCTACATTCAGACGAGTGCTACATTCAGATGAGAGCTACATTTAGATAAGTGCTATATTCACATGAGTTCTACATTCAGATGAGTGCTACATTCTGCTAAGGGTTATATTCAGATAAGCACTACATTCAGACGATACTACATTGAACAGTAACAATCAAACAATAACAGTTCACCACAGAAAACTTACAAACTGATACAAAAAGAGCTTGATATAACTTAGGTACACGGTTTAGCACTTTCCATACCGAAAATGTATCATTTACCTTTGGTAATTATAATTAGGTATCTGAAGTGGTTTCTGCTTTCTACCTTCAGAAAGCGAATAGTTAACTTCTAAGAATTACTTGCAACAGTATTTCAGTAAGCACATATCTCTAGTGGCAGAATTCTTACAAATTGCATTTAAGCATTTATATTAGACATTTGACATGAACAAGCTAAATCAACATCAAATATCCAATTTTACTTCTTTGCTTTAAGTTAATTTCATATCTGAATAAAAATATTGCAAAATTATATTAGTTTTTCATTCATATAAATAAATTTGATTTTAATATGCATGACTTTAAGCGCAACTCTTACTACAAGACTACTCATATTTATAAACTCCCACTCAACCACACTACAACACTGGCCGTCCTCAGAAATTACTAATATTCAAAGATTTTCTAGAGTTCAAGTAGAGTAGGATAGAGTATCAAGAACGAAAAGAATTTCATACTTTTCCCCAAGGGGAATCCCAGGCTGGTTCTCCCGGCTTGGAAAGTTTCCACAGAGCAAAATCATTGGGACTTCTTTTCTCATTCAGTCGATCTTCAGAAATGCTCAGATCTCCTACAACAGAGTGGAAATAGTAATCATCACTTTTTATACGAAAAATTGATTTTTTTATAACTGTGATTTCTAATTAATTACAGACATATATTTGAAACATCTTTAGATGTAAAATAAAATAACTAAGAAAAACATTGACGTATTTATGATATGAGATGGTTTAAGTATAATGTTTCAATTACACGTAACACAAGCATTATAAACTAAAACTTCAGTTAAATACAGTTCTATAGATAAGGTACAAATATAAACAAAAAGACAACACGAAACTATTAACACAAATGAAAAATTTAAAAGAGGAAAGGCTGTTTTCTGGGTATAAGTTGTCAAATGAAAAGGAAATCAGCCAGACAAACCAGAAGTTCTTAAATGGGCCATATTGCCCCCCTAGAGGGAGGTGGGGCACCGTGAGGGGGCAGTGGAGTAATTTGTAACATATTGCAGCATGGTGAGATGGGAAACGAATGCTCACGAGAAAAAGTGTTGATATAATTTTCAGATTTTAGCTACCAAATGCCGAACACTGAAATTAAATAAGAGAAGCCTTACATTTTAAGGTATTGTTTTATCTTTGATGAACAAACCCAGCATGAATCGTTCAAGAGGAATCCATTAGAAGGCGCTAGTTAAAATAATTTCTGAACTACTTAAGAATACAAATAAACGCTGTACCTTCTCCTTCATGCAGGGCCTTGCAGTCTCCGAAGGCTTCCGGAACAAGTTTAGCGTAGAAATGTTTATCGCTCTGGCTGAACCTCGATGTGTCAAAATACACTGAGCCGTTAGAGTGGTAGCTGTGCGATCAATCAATCAAGCAGACAGTGCGTCAATAAATCACACAGTAAACAAGCAATCAATCCAACAGTCAATGCGACAATCATCTTGTAGACAAGAATCAATCAAGCATTAAATAGCTTTATCAATAATTAATTACGGTATAATTAAAATTAAGTGTTAATGATTTAAAGAACAATTATAACAAGGCAGATTGATGATTATAGATGCGTATTAAATCTAACTAACAATGCCAAGTTTAACATCTTTTGTTGCAGAAAACTTGTGCAGTCAAAGACGATTTATAAATATAGCAATGTAACGTCTGAATCATAACTGTCAATACTAAATACAGCATAGTACACAACTGTACAAAAGAAACTATGTATCTAACTACCGTATAAAGACGAATAAAGAGGAAGAGAATAAGTAGCCTAACCCATAACCCTTGTCAATGATCTGCTGCACATAGACCACTATCTCAGGTATGTACTCGCTGACCCTAGTGAGGACATCTGCAGGAAGGACCTAGCATCAACCAATTAAAACACATGTTACAAATAGACCACTATCTCAGGTATGTACTCGCTGACCCTAGTGAGGACATCTGCAGGCAGGACCTAGCATCAACCAATTAAAACACTTGTTGCAAAAAATTACAAAGCAATAACCAATGAAGTCACTTATAAAATAAAAAAATCTATGGTTAACATCAGTTTCCTCACTTGAAAGTGATGTCAGTGATGGGTGAGCCCAGGATTTGAACCCCGCACCCACCGATCCGCGGTCAAGTATCTTACCAACTTTGCCACTGGCTCCAAGCTGGGAGTTGTGGCGTGCTCCTGTAATCCAGCTACTTGGAGGCTTAGGTTTGTTAATAGAAACAAACTAATTGTTCAGAAAGGATATTACACAAGCATCCATTCAATACAGAGACTAAAAACACGGAAGTTTTCTTTTATTATTCTGGAAAGAATGGTCGGGCATAACACAAAACGGTCAAACAATCAGCAGGACAGTTTCACCGCAAAAAAACTGTCTAAAATTTCAGCTACACTGTTTCTGACAGATTCTCTACAGTATATAAAAACTATAGAACTTCCATCTCCTAAACTTTGCTTCATCGTCATGAGTTCAAAGCAGCATCAGGCCAGTATAAGACTGAGAACAGTTTTACAATAATTAACTACAAACGTTTAATGTAACGAGATAAGCTAAAACGTTAAACTAGACTCTACTATAAGAATATCAACGCTTGATCGATAATATTACTTTCAGAAAATTACTTGAACACTGACATGCACAAAGCCTCTAAAAGTTAATTGAGTATGATTTAACTAGTCACGTAGATAATTATTCTTAGATTATTATACTTAGATTCAAAGTTAAATACTTACAGTAATAATCCATAAATACACCAATTCTCGTCCATTCAAGTACAAAAATTGTAAACTTAGAAAATTAGTACTTAGTTGCATAAATGTGGTGACTGAAGGATAACAACTATTTTTTTTAAATTCTCTTACATTTAAAGCTTTCATGTCGTCATGGAATTTGGCTTCGAACATTCTGGGCAGTTTACCAAATATAGAGTTGTCCTTGACCTCTGACCCATATTTTTTGTCCAACCAATCAGAGAGGATATCTTTTGAATCTTCCAGCAAACTCTGTTATTAACAACAAAGGTCAAAGAATATAACTAGAACTGTATCAGTGAGTTTATCAAATTATTCAATGTCTCTATATTAATTGTTTGTTCCATACATGTATATTGATTTACTAAAACGACTGAAGTAGGAATCATTATGAGCAGTCTTGAATACTATTTATTTTAAAAGTAAAACAACAAACACCAAAAAATGAGAGAGAAAGATTCTAGAAAATGTACAATGTACTACAAGACTTCATTAAAAGTGACATTCAACATTTTATTATCAAACATTTACTAAAATAAACAAATTGCACATTTAAGTAATATTTATTACTAGGAGTTTGACAGTTTCATTTCTTCTGGTTACCTTTGAGCAAATAAATGAAGAGAGAGAAATCATTGATATTATATTTAGGAGATAAAATGTCTGCAAACCTCTAATGTCTTTTGCTTTAATATCTACGAGAACAGTCCTACATAGCTGCTGAGCTATAACAAATAATTAATATCATATAAAAATCTAATTAATACTTCTAACAAAGTAATAATTAGTAATTTGACAAAGTAACTTGTTCATTCATAATTAGTACTATAAATAAAGATTTAAAGCCAGTTTTATCATCCTGACAATGACATGAGGAATGATATAGTATGCCTACAGATCTGGCAGAGTCCAGGACTCCACCATCACTGAGTGTCGAGCTAGCAGACTTAAGAGCTCCATCCACTTTCTCAATCATCTTCCTCATCATCTCCTTCTTGTCAGGGTCTGTCTCAGCATCGTGCTTAGCACGCATACCCTGCAAATAAAATTCATCAGTCAAATCAATCAACATTCCAATTACTAACATCATCAATCAAATTAATGACTCAAGTCATCAATCAAATCAATCACTTACATATTCAATCAAATCAATGACTCAAATCATCAATCAAATCAATGACTCAAATCATCAATCAAATCAATCATTCAAATCATCAATCAAATTATTGACTCAAGTCATCAATCAAATCAATCACTCAAATCAATCACTCAAATCATCAATCAAATCAATCATTCAAATAATAATCAATCACTCAGATCATCAATCAAATCAATCACTCAAATCACCAATCAAATCAATCATTCAAATAATAATCAATCAGTCAAATCATCAATCAAATTATTGACTCAAGTCATCAATCAAATCAATCATTCAAATCATCAATCAAATTATTGACTCAAGTCATCAATCAAATCAATCACTCAAATCATCAATCAAATCAATCATTCAAATAATAATCAATCACTCAAATCATCAATCAAATTATTGACTCAAGTCATCAATCAAACCAATCATTCAAATCATCAATCAAATCAATCACTCAAATCATCAATCAAATCAATCATTTTTCCAATCCCTTTATCAGAGTTAGCCTGGTCATCGTGCAAAGCAATCAGTCAATCCATCTGTGCATTCCTAATTAATCATCAATAAAATATTATTAAAACTTTTTAGATCATTCATTGCAGTATATATTTCATAATATAATTATATAGTATATAATTATATATTTAAAGTCCATCAATCAATCAAATAATTTCAGTGCCAAAAGAGCTGTTTAATATTCCTGGATGGACAGATTAAGCAATCAACAACAAATGACTTGAATAAACAATCAGTTATTCAATCAATTACTTAAAATACAATTTACAAGAATGGATTAACTTATTTTATAACAAAAATTGAATTAATGCAAAATTAAGAGTGACATATATATCAGACATTATTTTTAAAAGTTCAGACACAAAAATTTCAAATCAATATCTAAACAGTGAATACTTTAGGTGCGTTTTAGACTCACGTGTCTGATTGTATACAGTATAAGTAATTGTCTATGCAAGCTATTATGCTAAGCCACCCTATTATTATGCTACTAATAATACTTTTACCTTAGGGAATACTATTATTATTATTACGTCTCGAGACAGTGTTTCATCTCGAGACATTTTTAAAAATCTTGATCTTGACCTAAATGTCTTGGTCTTGACCTAAATGTCTTGGTCTTGACCTAAATGTCTTGATCTTGAGAAAAATGTCTTGGTCACATCACTGTAAATTAATTAGACAAATCTGAAATTATTGTAAAGGTTAAATCACTAAGTATCTCAGTTAATAAATTTCAGCCTTGAACCTGAAGAGCCTCAGTAACATCAGCAACCACAGTGCTGAGTGGTTTATCTTTTCTCTCTTCATACTCCTCCAACAGATGTCTCTGTCTTGCTCTCTTTATTATCTACACAGTCAATAATAGCATGTAACATGAGTTGTTGAAGATACATAGTATATGTAGTAGCAGGATTTATAGTAATGGATGGAGCCAGTGACGACGTCGGTAAGATACTCGACCGCAGATCAGTATGTGCGGGGTTAAAATCCTGGGCTCGCCCGTCACTGACATCGCTTTCAAGTGAGGAAACTGACGTTAACCTAAGCTTTATATAAACTGCTGCCGCATGAGTAGAGATGACAAGACCATCAAGCCAGGGATGGGGCTCAATTATTACAAGGCTACTGGCAGTGAATTGAGATAACATCCTAAGATCTTCTCTTAATCAGAAATATATCAGATAATATTCTTAAAAGTTCAGACAAAAATTTCATATCACTATATACTTGGATCTGATTGTTTACAGTATACTTATGTACACTATTATGGTATGCCCCCTATTATTATGTCATTGTTATTATTATTATTATTATTATGTTGTCTCCACTCTAAGTGATTGAGGAGGAAGTTGCATTAGAATTAAAGCATTATTAGTGCCTATGCCTGAGAGAGTACTCTAGACATAATAGTATCACTGGTCAATCAATCCATTAAACGTATACTAATTTAAAACAGCTGAACAGCTGCAAATTATATGCTCTAATCTGAACAAATCATTTGATGCCATGAGAAAAAAAGTATGAGGGTTAAAATAAGTGCATATATCAAACATTAGTGCATAATATATAGCATGAATAATTTCACTCTGATACATTTACTTGGCTACACAAGCCAACACATTACCCCCGTTTCACATTTTCCATCGTCTGTTACAAGTCGCTTCCTTGTATTTACACTTTTCACCAGAATCAAACGTTTTACAGATTATACAAACTTATACAAGATATTTACTTATGCCACATACAGCAGAGTTATAATGCAGAACATTGTTTCATCAGGTTAAAAATTTATAGCAACATACTAATTTTATTATATCGTGCATACGACTTATAGTTATCTAGAAAATTTTTCAATAGATGAATTTCACACAATATTAATTAACTTTATCGAAATGCGCTCTATTCTACGTTGTAGTTCATGTAGTCACTTGAGACAGACAATCTGTACGAACAACAAGACAAAACTGTATTACATGATCAACATTCAATCAATTTTATTATATTTGAATACAATTTTGAATATATTATCTGTTCATATCCCGACCCTGGTTAAACTGTGCTACTAGGGAAGATGACGATGATTATATATGAAGATAAATGACCACTGAACTAACAGACCCATAATATTCGTGGACCTAGACAGCTGTGATAAGCACTACTGTGACACATCTAGTGAGTGGTGACTCATGCACATACTGACTCACTGATTGGCTACTTACCTTATCATCGACATCGGTGATGTTCATGACATAGTGGACGTCATAGTTAAAATAGTCTTTAAGCACTCTCCTTAAGATATCAAACGAGATATAGGATCTGTCAAACACACATAGTTACAATAGTCTTTAATCATGTACGCAAAATATTAACGAAATAATAGATCTGTTAAACATAACTACTGTACATCGTTAAAATTGTCCTTTGGCCAGGTAGTACACAAGATGGGCGATCAAGAGGCTCAGGCTATATGACATCTACTATGAAAATAGGAGCTCCTATAGCCATAATTTTTTACCAATCTTTAGTGTTTTGATTTTGAAAACAATTTTTTACTCTGTGTGTTGATTCCATTTATTGATAAAAAGCTAAATGATGATGACTGTGATTATCGTATTGCCAGTGTACATATTGTTTTAAAATGTATGAGCTTACCGAGCATGACCCATGTGAGAGTCGTCATATACAGTTGGTCCACAACTGTACCACGACACCTTCCTACCATCCTGAGGTATAAATGATTCCTACATAACATAACAGCACACTGGGTCAGGAAGCACAGATGCTTGTTTGTACATCAATCAATTAATCAATCAATCAATCAAACAAGCAATAAATCAATCATGGTCTGCAGAGTTACCACAACTTCTAAAGCACAATATATTTCAATTATCATGTAAAATAAATGACTTCTGCTTTTATTAGTCAATCTTTACATAGAGGCATACAATGAGCCCATAACCACAGGAAAACTATAAGTTATCAACCATAATCAGACATAAAGGACTGAAGACAGCACCTAAATGAACTAAAATATATGCTAATGTTCATTTATAAGTAAAGTATGAGGTGAGGAACACTGATATATAGCAATATGAACTGCGCTAAGTAAATGAAGAAAAAATTACAAAGTGTTTTGCAGAAAGACTGATCTCTCATATAAAAAATAATGTTATGAAAGTAAATGCCCAAACTACTGAAAGTAACTCGAGATGGTCGTCAGGGCTGCATAATAATCAGTGAAGATTGAGTCTCGCATATATATACATACGACATCGCCACTGGTTCCAACCAGTGGCGATGTCGATAAGTTATTCGACCGTGGATCAGTATGTGTGGGGTTCAAATCCTGGGCTCGCACGTCACCGTCACTGACATGGCTTTCGAGTGAAGAAACTGACATTAACATTAGCTTTTAGCTTTTTTTGAATGAACACACATGCACACACATGTATATATATATATATATATATATATATATATATATATATATATATATATATATATATATATATATATATATAATATGCAGCAGATAGAGGATTTACAGCTAACTCTTAAAATCGAGCTTGTAGTCAATTATTTCAAGATAAGCAATGAATGAGTGAAATATAGAACATAAAAAGCTCAACAATCTGATTTCTTATTAAAAAGATTAACTGAAAGATTAAAAGATTAACCTGAAGGATTAACAGATTAACCTGAAAGATTCAAAAGATCAAACTGAGGGATTAAAAAGATTAACCAGTAAGATTAAAAGATTAACCCGAAAATAACTTAGGCACTAGTTAACTGAAAGAAGCAATAGCTCAATAAGACTACAGAAAAGATATATCCAACCTTTTTCCTAGTAAGACTATTGAATAGTTTCAGACCAACATCACTTCCCCCAGATGGTGGCTTCCATTCAGGCTGTACTCTCTTAGATTTATCTACAGCATCAATATCACCATACACGCACGAGCAAAACAAATGCTTCCATATTGATTTTCACATTGTTCAAATTAACCTATAATTGATCAATGATATGGATCACAGGAAATATGATTTATTCTAAATAATTATCACAATAAAATTTAAATTTTCTAATTAAGCAGTGGTTAACTAAAGTAAAGTACAAGTAGAAAGTAAAAGTACTAAAGTAGTTTAAAGAAACAAATTACATACACTGAAAAGTTGTACAAATTCTTAAATTAGTTTCAAGTTACTTAATTTAATTCTAATTCCAAACAAAAACTTTTAATTTAGCATCTGAACTAAAAGAATGTTCGACCAACAAACATAGGCTTGTATAGGATTTAGTAAGTTTACATTATATTTTTGACTCCACATTGAAGTTTAAATTAATAAGGTTAAATTAACAGGGTTAACTCTTTCTGTAGTGGCATATCCAAGGTACATGTTTCTATTCACATGCTACATATTATTGCTGACGGTTTGGGTTACAAAAAGGTGTGTGCTACATGGGTTGTTCTACGAATGTTGATGGCTGAAATCATGCAAGTCAGACTAACAACTTCTTGTAACAATCTTGATCTGTACAGAGCAGACTAGTGAAAGTTTCTTTGCAGATATGTTATCATGGATGAGACTTGGGTTCACTATTTTGATCTGGAGACAAAAACTGCACAATAAGGAGTGAAAACATGTGCCTTCGAAATGCTACATGACCCATATTCACCATATTTGGCTCCATCTGACTTCCATCTGTTTCGCTTTCTAAAGAAATCATTTCATGGGCATAAATTTGACAGCGACGAAAATATCATCCATACTATAGATGACTGGTTTGAGGAGCTTCATGAATCATTCTTCCTGGACGGTGTAAAAGAACATGAGTGAATGTGAATATCGCTGGAAAAAACATGTTGAGCTTTAAGGAGCTTACACTGAAAAGCTATGAAACAAGTTTTATTAAGATTTATTGTTTTGGCTCCTTTTCTCATACAGTTTCAGATTTCTCATACTTATTGATCAACCCCCATATTATTTACAATACAAAATTGGCAATTAATATCCATACCGTTTTTCTAAAGTAATGCGACTTTTTCACTTCAGAAAATGTAAAAGTATATGTAGAAGTACAAGAGAAGTACTTCATTACAATTAAATAGTACCCAGACAAACTAGGCAAATTTGTTACGAGGGAAAGTATAGTTTGAGTACTTTGACTAGTTTGAGTACTTTGACTTGTAAGTTAATGCCAAGTATTTCCACTTTGTTACTGTACAACACTGGGAATGTGTGATATTGACGAGATTGAATTAAGAAGTTTTTTGAACTTGGGGAAATCAGCTTATCGAAGTAAGCTACTTGAGTACTAGCTTTCATTTTTACAACAGAAGAGCACAAACAGGGCAAATATATTTCAATAAGTATTATAGATAAATACTTATTATATATTTATTAAATGCTAAATAATATATAATATAAAAGCAATAAAAATATATCTAAATATGACTTTATATATAAATACTTCTAACTACCTGACTCAGTACTTGACATGATTGAAGAGAGAAGATTCCTGATACGTTTTTCGGGTTTACGAAAGCGAACTGTGTAAATTAAATGTTCTCCAGCAGATAACCAACACCGTGTAACAGTGGCTAACAATATCATAGAGATGTTGACTAGGAGTATAAATTCTAATATTCAGCAGCCTACAAAAAAACGATAAAGTAAAATAGCAAAATTGATCGATCTGATTTGATGTAATTCTTTAATAACCATCAGTCTTTACAATTAGTTCATTCATTATGGTGAAGATTTTAATATCTTATAAGACCTAAAAAGTACAGGGCTCACCGAAACAGTTTAATATGAATACCACAACTATATTTTAATGAATTATTCAAATCTAATTAATTCTGATTCGTAGATTTAGATGAATGAATTTTAATTAAGAAATAAACAAATTACAGCTGATAGCATATATTATCGCTCGGACACATGCAAGCCTTGATTTACAAAAAACTATGCAAGTCGCGACTAATTATTTCAAAAATTGAAGCACGTGATATATTTTACAATTTAAATCTGCAATGTTTCTGAGTTTTTGCTGGAAATGATTTATGATCCTATATTCTTTAAACTACCATAATTATAAGATATTTTGACTTTAAGGTGCGATTTCAAGGTAAAGCATTTGGCCAGTCAAAAATGTTAGTTTGGTTTTTTTAAATGTATCCCATGTAACAGCCTTTGATTGGCTACTGCTTTTATACAGGCATCTACTTAAACTTTCAACGAATCAAGCACGGCCAAACATTATGATTGCACAAATTTAACACAAAATTTCACAGATCAATGCAATAAAGAAGTAGGTCAAGTCTGCTATGGATGATGAAATATACCGGCAGAGATTTCACGTACAATATATGTCAATAAATACCACTATGATTAATATTGAATGTCTCAATCGTGGTCGATTGTTGCGTGATCGAGATGCCAATTGTGAATGTTAAAAACTGTACTGTAATGACAGTAAAATCGTCACTTCGTAATGCGATCTGCTGATCAGCTATGAGCCTATAAGAGAGTTTAAAAACCATGCAGGATTTCCATTCATCCAACGAAGTAGCCCATTGTAAGAGTCTTATAAGCTATTGCTTATAATTTATGCACGTACTCATCAACCCCAGTCTGATTTTTCCAACTCTAACTTGATACCGTTATTTCCATTTAAATCTTCACAGGTGCAGCACAAAGCATATACCAGTAATCGGTAAACCTATTACAATATTCCTTGCTCGTAAAGACTTCTAAAAGAAGGGTTCTAACATATTGCAAGTGTTAGCATAACTATCCTATATTAAGAATAACCTTCAACACCCTACAGTTTCTATTCAAGCCTATCAGCGATCAGTCTTCCAAGACAGTCGCCGTCCATTCAAGCATTAACCGAGCCCGATGTGGCTTAACTTCGTGTATGATGTGCATGTTGTATCATATGCGCAAAACCCCGACCCAAAGTCACAAGTGTAAATAAATCCTTGTATTGTCGAACAGTCTAAATAAAATTGTCTGTTAAACTCGATGATTTATGTTAGTTCAATTCAACACTTCACTAAATTAGACGAGTCAATTCAATACTTCGTATCTGCAGTTGCTTAAGTTACAGCACGTCCAAAACTCTCTCGCACGTGTTATTTGTAAGTCCTCTAGACTTCAATCTCACTCTCTTTGTCTGCTTCGCAATCTTCACTGGCTCCCTGTTAATCAATGCATAAAATATAAAATAGAGTACTGGGTTAACTTTCAAAACTCAGCGATTTATCAAGCCTTCTTACCTATAGGAAAAGAAGAATTCCATATTGTTCTTCACATGCACTTCATTCCTCTGATGCCAATCTTCTATCTGTTCCAAATATTCCAAATATTCTCACATCATTGGGCAGGCGTTCATTCTCCTATAAATGCAACATCCACGTCCTGGAATTCTTTACCTTCCAATCTTCGCTCTTGTCCTTCTCTTTCAACTTTCGCAGCCATGCTTAAGACATATCTTTTACCACCATAGATATAGGCTACTCTATCTATCCTGACCATTTTTTGATCACCGGACCGGCGAACCTTAGAACCTTAGAACCTTACTTCTCCTCAGCACATTTATTTTTCAGATTGGTCTGGGTGAATTGATGTCTAGTGCGGTATACTGTGGTCACGTCCCTGACATCATCCTTGGATGAGGAAACGGACGTACACTCTTTATTATTATTATAATTATTATTATTATTGACTTTTATTGTTATTTAATCGACTTAGTTTGGGCTTTATAAATAGTGCTCGACGTTGTCACGGATGATACTAAACTACAAGTGTATCTTTGATGCAACACGGAGAATTACGAGTCTACAATATCAAAGACAGCAGAGAGATCTAATCAAACTCATTTATTGTATACATAGTTTTAGTGCAAACTACTTAAATATAGCACAATGGACAAACGTGTAAACGAGCTTACACACACAGATACCGACAGGTATAACTAGAGACACTAACAGTGCGACTAGCGGGTGAACGCAAGCATACAAGCAGACTGTCAAACAGTAGTACAAACGATACAACTACGCAGTGCTAGTAAAACTATCTATAGCTATTTGTGAGTTATTGGAGCTACACAACGCATGCAGTACAATGTAATAAAGCAAATATTAAACAATATACGAAGTGCTACAAACCAGCCTAGCTGTTCTTAAAGTTATCTCGAATATGTTCTTAAAGTTATCTCGAAAATAATTATTAATTAAAATAATAGAAAGAAATATAGAGGCAGGTTTTTACGTCGGACTAAAAACGCACATTAAACTATTTTTACCAGCCTAGTTGTTCTTAAAGTTATCTCGAATATAATTAATAATTATAATAATAGAAAGAAATATAGAGGCAGGTTTTTACGACGGACTAAAAACGCAGATTAAACTATTTTTACCAGCCTAGTTGTTCTTAAAGTTATCTAGAATATAATTATTAATTATAATAATTGAAATAAATATAGAAACAAGTTTTTACGATGGACTAAAAAAATCAGCTTAAACTATTTTTACCAGCCTAGTTGTTCTTAAAGTTGTCTAGAAAATAATTATTAATTATAATAATCGAAATAAATAAAGAGACAGGTTTTTACGACGGACTAAAAACTCAGACTAAATTATTTTTTAGTAATAAATTCCTAAGTGACTACATTGTCTATAATAGCGACGTGTTAGGTCTGTTGGAGGAGCCCTGATGTCCACTTCAGCTGACAAAAATGTAGGTAGTAGTGTGTTTAACATCAAAGTTCAGAAGCACAAGGCTTCTCTTCAAGATGACTCGACACACTCGAGCTACGGTCACAAAGATTAAGGTAACAGTAAGTTACTGTATTGTTGTATAATAAAATTTTTATTGTTTAGCTGAGAAAAAGGACAATAAACTCTCACATAATTCTGATGGATATATATCAGCCGGAAGTTAAATTCTGACTGAATTAGAAACCTTTCTGACACGACGATGCTAAGAGGAAAATAAAGGTAAATATTGCAGGACTTGATCCCATTTGTACAACCATGATTGACATAAGCACATATACACACACAAACAAAAATAAAAATCCGCACAAAGCCAAACACAAATACACACAAACAATTTGGAACAAACTAACAAATACCAGCATAATATATGCACACACCAGCATATACGCGAATACACTTACGTATATCTCAGTATTCAATTATAAGTGACAAACAGCTAGAGCACTGTGGTAAGAGATAGAGAGAGTGAGAGAGAGAGAGAGAGAGAGAGAGAGGGGAGAGAGGAGAGAGAGGGAGAGAGAAGACAGAGGAGAGGGAAAGACAGAGTGGAGAGAGAGAGAGACAGAGGGGAAAGAGAGATAGAGAGAGAGAGAGAGAGAGAGAGAGAGAGAGAGAGAGAGAGAGAGACAAGAAAAGACCGTAAATTGGCTCACACGTGATCGTCTAATATGGATGGATACATGATAACCAGAACAACAACAACATAAACGACGACTATGACCTTACTGCTAACAGAACTAATGAAACCAAGAATATAGAAACTGGTAGAGCAATGTATACGTAAGTATATCCAAGGATATATACTACACAGCTTTGATAATACTAGGATACTGTATACATATATTTATTTGAGTGTTTTGCGAAATGGAAGGTCCAGGGAGTAAATTCTTACAATAAAGTGACATAATCACTTATTATGCCATGGATCAGATAATAGAATTGTTACGTAAGTAAATGTTCCAAATTAAAATTTAACCTCTAATTTAGAAAATGACACCCGTGAAAATCCTTTCTATATCCACTTCTACCAACATCGATTTATGAGCCATACGAAAAATATTTAATTCTATGTTTTTCAATTTTTGATTTTCGTAAACCAAAAAAGAAGGAAGCATAACATTTATATTACTTGATTATACTACAGCTCGTATATAGAATACACAATAGTACTCGTATACGCATTTATATGGGTATGTAGTGTATTTACACTTCTAGATGCATATGAATATCATCTGTCAATAGAGTTCTCCGATGTATAGTAGTTCTAAGACAAAATTTCATAAACATAAATTCTACTATATAAAGATAATAGCGCTAGGACAAAGCACCGTCAACCAAACGAATATATACCCAATAAACTCTCAGATACACAAGTCCACACAGCACAACATGCAAATCTCCAAATATACCCATCGCAGACATAACAGTTGACTAACCACAATAAACATATAATTACACAATCAATTTAAAAAATATGCATACATGCGTACACCAATGTCCAAGCACAGCCCACGCCCACATATACACAGGAACGCACAAATACACAAACACAGAGAGATGCAGAAGTTTAGCGTAACTAAATATAAACGTATCTACAGTGTAGAGCTATGCATAGACGAGCGCGAGACAGTAAATTAATGTCATAAATACTTATGCAACAAATCACCTATCTACATACAAATTCTATTTATGTACAATTCAACAATCATTTCATAAATATATCTTCACCAATCCTCATGCCGAATCCATTGAAGTCCGCCATCTTTCAATGACTAATTAATCCCATCCGAATGAATGCACTGGCTGCAGATAATCAATCAATCTAGTCATTAACTAAATAAACAAATTAATCAGTCAAATGACACAAATAATTATCATCAGTTAATCAACCAATTATTGACAATTATCAGTCCATTCGTTTATAAACGTAGTAATACTAAAGAAATAGAATTCGCTAAAGCTACCTAGAATAAACAATAAAAGCAAGACAGTCTATAGTGATTTGCATTAGTTTTGCACTCAAAACATGATCAACGAAACACAAGAGATAACAGTAAACACTACGAGCTAGAAAGTAATCAGACTTAATCTCGACCCACAATATCAAGCTAATAACATCATATGCATTGTAAATTTCTGTGCATTATGTTTGGTACAGACGTACTACAGCGTAGATGGCCATATCTAAAAGCGTTACAAGTTTCATATGAGTAAGTACTGGAGATGATTAGAACAATGATGAATACTCTAAGAAGCAGGATGATAGACCAGCGTTACTGGTTGAGAAGTCTAATCGATAGCAGAGTCAGCAGAGTCTGGTAAACAGGAGATGTAGATTCCAATCCCGGGCGGATCGTCTCTAACAACAACTACTTAGTGAGTAACATTGGCTAAACTTCGTGATTCTCCAGTTAAATTTATACACGGCGTGTTCTAGAGGGGCCAGTTTTAGAAAATATGATGAAATAATGAAGAATTACAGGAAAACTAATTACGGTGCACACTACCCGACGATGTATCTGTTAGAATGAAGCAGAGGACAGAGAAAAGAATTATTTTATGCTATGGACCTGCTGCAGGACTAGACACTCGTTACCTGAACAGGAAAACCGCCAATGTCTCATCTGTTTGTATAGCGCCTGGGTATGAGGCATGATATCATTTATTTGTTAATGCATGCATATAAATAACATTAGACTCATTTATGTCCATAATATTACACATGCAAATCTAGTCATCACAACAAATGTAAGCTTAAATTTAACTTAATAGAATAATGCTATGTATAAAAGCCATGACTGCATAAATAAATGTATACATAAATGGGTGAAGAACATTACGTAGAATATGTGAATGACACACAGCAACAAATGTACAATTATATGTTTACAGTACTGTAAATCATAAGCACACGCACATATAAGATAGACACAAGACAACGAGATAAGCACAGTGTTAGTTATTATTATTATTGCTCTTGATAAAGATGTAACAAGTTTCTGATCGACCCATGCATCACTTTCAACAACAGATCAGATAAAGTTCTACGTGTATATACATAGTGCAGAGTGGTCAGAGAAACACATCATTATACAAACACATTCACACACAGGCGTATAAGAAGTAGAATTAACGTCAGTTTTATCTCTTGAAAGAATAGCAGTGATAGCTGGAGCCAGACTTTAAAGGCGTGTCTGCTATCTCATAGTCGTATGCATACATTAAGTGTAATATACTGACAAATACATGTATGCCTTCAATGATCTTATAGAGACGGTAAAACAAATCATACGATCTTCAGTCGCTCATTTAAGCTTATATATCCACTACATTATATTTCAGTATATATAATTATACCATATTATATTTAATTATAGAGAATTATAACACAGATTTCAAATACCTTACATCAATTTTCTCAAATAAAATAATGAAATCACAAGGTAAACATTACTGGAATAGAATCTAACAGCTATTAAATATACCGCACAACTATAATAGCCTGATAGAAATAAACACTAAAAAACGATCAGTCCCGATAAACAAGAGCATCGACAAAATAAACATCTAAAACTAATAATACCAAAGTCATGGTTGGAGATCAAAGCACAAATAAATTAAATAGCTAATCAATTAATCAATGACTAAAACACTGTAAAGCGACAATTAATGGGACTATCATGCAATCAGTAATTAAATTACTAAATGAATTATATAAAAATAAAATAATACAAATGGTCGACTATCCTGATCTTTGCGAGAGTTGAATTATAAAGAGTTTGCTACTGCTCACATTGTGAAGCAATGCATTTCCACTTGAGGCGTACAGCAAGAGAATAGTGTCGTACGGCACAATGGTACTAATAAAGACCTTCCAGCATCTCTCAATATAATTTGAGACAAGCTTGTACAAAATACAATAGAAACTAATTTCTTTTAAACATGGAATAGTCTGTCAGAAAATAAGTTTGCTACATATGAGGACATGTAAAAGACTATAGTAGTGTTTGTTTCAAACGTACAATAGTAGCATTCGATTAAAAAACGCTCGTTAAGTTTTTAGTGATAATACAGATCCCACAGATATGAATGCTAATATGAATTAGAAAATTAAACCGTGCAGGTAAAACAATAGCTTGTAGTATCGGCAGAGCATGAAGGAACAGTTAACTCATTGCGGCCGTCATGAATAGTTAAACTGTTCTCGTAATATCTGAGATAGGATAAATTTTAAAATACATGCAATAGGGAATATCGTCCAAAGAATAGGAAAAGTATTGGCCATACGTAGAGGCATGAAATGTTGAACCAGATATTATAATAAAGTTTCAATTCTACTCAATGCTTATTACTAAACTGCATGATATTAACTAGAAAGCATACATAAGTCTCGAGTAGATTATACGCTGCCATCCAGAATTGAAAATTTACATTCAAAACAATTTTAGTAAATCATTTCATTCCAGGACTCGGCAATTCAAAGATGAGTAACATCTACAACACTTCATTTACAATATATTTATGACAAAAGTCATCCTTTAAGCAGTCAAATCAATTAAAGACTGTAAAATAAATCTGCCTACACCATTCTGCGACCGTGTCATGTTAAAATGATGCACCATTTTGGAAAATTCCTGACCCAATAAGGGAATGTACCCCAGTAACGCATAAAAAATTGTACACTTTAAATACTAAACAAATGATATGAAATTAACTTAATGTCATATTATCATATGCATAAAATTAACTAAATAAATAAATATAAAAATCACAGAATAAATCATGGAAATGACTTGGATACTAGATACACTGTAACAATGTCACAAACTCATACTACTTATACACATTCAGTTAATTAAGTAGCTGTTTGTAATAGATCATTAAAAATGTGGAATGTTACCATTTGGTACGAATCTCAAAGTAATTAATTATTAAACAGACACATTGAAAAATTCTCACGTAGTCCTATAACTTTAACATTATATGTTTTAATCCTACAATTTTTATTGTTTATATCAGTTAAGTGTCACCAAAGTTTCAAAATTACTTTTTATGTCAATTACACGTTGCGTTCATCAGGCGACGCCTTGGTTACTGCGACTAGTAACTGTTACTAATAGTAAAGGCCCTAGTTACTGCGACTTGTAACTGCTACCAATAGCAACGGCCCTGGTTACTGCAACTAGTAACTGTTACTAATAGCAACGGCCTTGGTTGTTGCGGCTAGTAACCGTTACTAGTAGCAACGGCCATGGTTACTGCAACTAGTAACTGATACTAATAGCAACGGCCCTGCATGGTTACTGCGACTAGCAACTGTTAGAGGAACTTTTACGACTGGAGGAAATGTTTGCAATTGAGGTAAACATTAGCAAAGTGAATGTTAAATATTGATAGATTAGTAAAGCAATAACTAGATAATTATCACTTAATAATTTATTTATAAGATAATTTATTACTAAGTTCTTGAAGTATATGAATAAATATATAATTAAAAGTGACAGGTTCTGCATATTCTCTATATGTAATTACAACGGCTTACAGCTCCCTAATCAATATCATATAACCAAACAGTCAATACTTTTATATCCTGTTGAACAAAATGTGCTAAAACTCACCAATAAATTAAAACCCTTATCAAGAGAACATATATGTATACTGTATACAAGCATGAACTTTGATCTAAAATTAAATGAGAGCCCAGCCGATGACAGTCCTTCATGATATCTAGGGCCTAGAGTTTAACTGACTGAAGCAAGTACATATCATCTAATGCTGAATGTCCAGGAAGCATCAGCAGGCGGGTTTAGACGATTGCTTCATCTTACTTGTATACGAAGACAAATGTGCAGTGAATTCCATAAATCATTATCATCGAGTGTACAGCATACAGTATTATATATATATATATATATATATATATATATATATATATATAATATATATATATTTATTTATATATGTATATATATATATATATATATATATATATATATATGTATTTATTTATATATGTATATATGTGCATGTATATACAGTATATATATATAATTTTTATGTGTGTGAATATTATATAATATTATATATATGTATATATATATATATATATATATATATATGTAAATATATATACAAGCATACATACACATGTGTAAATATAAGTTTATAAATTGAAGGATGACTTATACATAGGAAAAAAGTAGGAATGATTTAGTTATGGCAACAGACTTGAGATAAAACAGTTAATAAAAATATCAGTCAATTAATTAATTAATACCCACTTAGTGCAACAATATACAAAAATATGACTACTAATTTACTAGTATATAGTTACTTAAAACAAACCAAATAAATTACTAGTAAATAATTACTAAAACATATCAAATAAATTACTAAAATCAAAATATACAGAAATAATATATAGCCAATATAACAAATATAGAAAACAAAAACAAGCCATTGGTAACATCAAAATCAAACAACATGTTATTAATACTTACTTATGTGTTAACATCGGTTTCTAGGGTGGCTCAACGGATGACATCATTAACTTTATGTTACACGTTAATAGTAGCATTACAATTTTATTTACTATATTATTTAGATAGTGGAATCTTTTCCGCCCAGAGATATGTACAACTGCATGACCACATTATAAACGATGGAATGTGAATTTTCACTTCACTTACTGTCAACTATGTGTTCATTGGCACATAAAATCAAGCATACTATCAAGCAAAATCCTCATGCAGTTATTTTTCAATACGTTAGAGAGAGAGAGAGAGAGAGAGAGAGAGAGAGAGAGAGAGAGAGAGAGAGAGAGAGAGAGAGAGAGAGAGAGAGAGAGAGAGAGAGAGAGAGAGAGAGAGAGAGAGAGAGAGAGAGAGAGAGAGAGAGAGAGAAGGGGGAGAGGGAGAGGGAGAGAGAGAGAAGGAGACAGAGCGAGAGAAAGAGGGAGACAGAGCGAGAGACATAGGCCGCCACAAGACACACAACAAACTGACAAATGAATAAGAACATATAGAAAAGAAGCGCAGAGATGAGAGTGATAAAGACAGAGAGAGAGAGAAAGAGACAGAGAGACAGAGAGACAGAGACAGAAGGACGAGCACAGAGCACTGGTACAACAGAGCGAGCCAACAAGCTCATTAGTTTCTCGAGACTGGTAGAAGAGATACCTATAGACAATGAAATACAGGGAGTGCGAGAGAGAGGGAGTGAGAGAGATAAACAATATCATGAAAAATAGAGAGTAAGGGAGAGAGAGAGAGATGCAGAGAAACAATATCATGACAATAGAGACTACTACTAGCACTACAGTAGTACAACACTAGACTATCTCTCTACTGATGTTGTTGTTGCTGCTGCTGATTTCCCATGATGACGTCATCCAGCCCAGCACTACAGCTAGAACTCACCGTGCTGTTCACCACCTCTCCACAGCTGCTGCTCGCAGCTGTAGCAGCAGCTGATAGCGGAGCAGCTGCCAGCAGAGAGTCGTCGATGTACTTGTCCACAGATCTGCGCCGAGCGTTCATGAAGAAGTTGACGACGGTGGAGACCTTGAGGCCCAGCTGCTCGGCTATGGTCGCCTGGATCTCCTTGGAGGGGCGCTTAATCTCTTTGAAGATGGCCACTAGAGTTCGGCGCTGAATCTCAGTGAAGACCATTCGAGGCTTCTTGGCGGAGCCGCTCATGACTCCGCTGCTTCCAACCAGGGACGAACCTCCGCCCAGCAGACCTTCACGAGATAGGTCCCTACCGGCTCTCTTTATACCTATAAACAATTAGTAACAATATTAACAATAAGTGTGATAGAGACTTTGTCTATGAGCACAGTCTAGCAGACCTTCACGAGATAGGTTCCTTCCCGCTCTCTTTATACCTACACACAACAATTAAGTGAGACTAGCAGACTTTCACGAGATAGGTTCCTTCCCGCTCTCTTTATACCTACACATAACAATTAAGTGAGACTAGCAGACCATCACGAGATAGGTTCCTTCCCGCTCTCTTTATACCTACACATAACAACTAAGTGAGACTAGCAGACCTTCACGAGATAGGTTCCTTCCCGCTCTCTTTATACCTACACATAACAATTAAGTGAGACTAGCAGACCATCACGAGATAGGTTCCTTCCCGCTCTCTTTATACCTACACATAACAATTAAGTGAGACTAGCAGACCATCACGAGATAGGTTCCTTCCCGCTCTCTTTATACCTACACATAACAACTAAGTGAGACTAGCAGACCTTCACGAGATAGGTTCCTTCCCGCTCTCTTTATACCTACACATAACAATTAAGTGAGACTAGCAGACCTTCACGAGATAGGTCCCTTCCTGATCTTTTTATACCTACACATAACAATTAGTGACATAAAGACTTTATCTATTAGCATAGCCTAGCAGACTTTCAAGAGATAGATCCTATCCTGCTGTCTTTATATAATTCATTTATATTATTCACCAACCGAAACACGATACTAAAGTATCACTGTAGAGTGATAGCATCATTTCTGCGCTGCTTAAAAAGCGAAACTTCAATCAACTGCATTTACTTACGATGACTGCTTTAATTGATTGATTAACTGATTGATGGATTAACATGCAGTAACTGGTGATGATTGCTTTAATTGATTGATTGATTATTGATTGATTGATCGATTAACCTGCAGTAACTGGTGATGAATGCTTTAATTGATTGATTATTGATTGATTGATGGATTAACCTGCAGTAACTGGTGATGATTGATTGCTGCTGATTGATTGATTAACCTGCAGTAACTGGTGATGATTGCTTTAATTGATTGATTATTGACTGATTGATGGATTAACCTGCAGTAACTGGTGATGATTGCTTTAGACTTGCAGAGACGTCAGGAGACATCGGGTATGAGTTCTGTATGGGAGCAGCAGAACCACCTACACATAGATAAAACTCACATACATACACACTAGCAGAGAGAGAGAGACAGAGAGAGAGAGAGAGAGAGAGAGAGAGAGAGAGAGAGAGAGAGAGAGAGAGAGAGAAAGTATCGTCAATTCAGTCATCTAAAGAATATCGAAAAGAGAGAAAGTCAACAATAGAAGAAATATAGACATAATTTACAATCTATATATATTAAACAGCAGTAGCTTAAGCACTGCACATTAATGTATGCTCATATCATGATAACATGATTTTCCTGATCTGAGGGCATGCAGCTTTTAGATTGCAAACGGCTGCATGACCAGGCATAGAGGTAAAAAGTCAATTAAATTGAGAGTCCACATTAGTCCACATACAGTATTCAGTGTATTGTATTATCGGACTTGTAGTCACCGAGACAGGGTCTTGCTCTCGAGCCTGCTTGAGACCGGCTTTTGTCGGTCTTGATTGTGGTCTTGGTCTCGACGGTTCTGGTCTTGGTCTTGACCACGAAGCATTTGGTTTTGGTCTTGATCTCGAGCGCTTAGTCTCGGAAATGTTTTAGACAAGTTCGTTTATTAATTATTTGTTTATTCGTATATTTTGATAATTCTCAAGAAGTTGTGAATGAATAGTTTGTAAGAATTACACTTATTGTTCAATGACGTGTTTTAATGCATTTTTTCCTGATCGATTGCAGTATAGATCTACATTAAAATGAACTCAGATAGCCGTGAATTCCTCATTTAATTTCATCTTGGAGCATGTTGTCTTTCGATGTCTTGGTCTCGGTCTCGAAGGTGGTCTTGGTCTTGGTATTGATCTGGTCTTAGTCATGGTCTTGAGAGATTGTACTACAAGTCTGTGTACTATCCAAATATGCATGTCAAAGGGATAATTTATAGCATCTACATCAATTTTAAGGGAGCGTACATTTTCTAAAAGGAAATGACTTAACAAATCGTTTATCGCATATCTAGGGACGAGAAAGCGATTAGTAAGAAAGAGAGAGAGAGAGAGAGAAAAGACAGAGAGAGAGAGAGAGAGGAAGACAGAGAGTGAGGGGAGTGTTGGGATCAGATGTTTATAGCCTGCCAGCAGCTATTAGTGCTGACCAATGCTGCACTTTGTAATATCATTAGCTGTCTTCATAAAGATAGTTTTTTGCCACACTACAGCACCACAGCTATGGTAAAGAGTGTGACTTAAAGTCATACTCTACAGGTGATAACAATGTCTCTAAATCTTAATTATACACTACATATTTTAAATTGTTGAGCTCAAAAAAATGTTTTTGGACACGGCATCAAACATCGAGTCGGTCCGTTAGAAAAGCAACCCGGAAAGAAATCTACAAAATATTTGCTAACGTGTAGAGTACGGAACATAGTCCAAACAAGTACAAGAAATGACTCTCACAGCCACAAAAATTGGAGACGCATCTACAGATACCGAGGACGTCGAATTCAATTCAAATCTACTGCTACACAATCTTGAATAAGAATATCACTTATGTGGAAAAGATAAGGTTTTTGTAATTTAGTCAATTTGTCAGATTGATCAATATAGATCAAGGCAACTGACTATATTTCAGTTTTTGGCAGCATGTCCGGTTAAGGATAAGCCAATTGATAAGTAAAGAGAGGAACTGAAGGTAAATATTGCTACATTGGCTAAATATTACTCACTCACTCACTCACTAAATCTTTCTATCTCTATCTCTCTCTCGCTCTCTCTCTCTCTCTCTCTCTCTCATACACATACACACTCTCAAACATATACTCAGTTTCTTTTTTCTCTACTTCACAAATGCTGCGTATAAGAGTGTATCTCTGTGGCAGTAACCAGAAAGCGGCTAGCAGGACATCTTAATATTATTAGTTGACACTTTGACCTCTAACCCCTGATCTTTAGACCACCTCTCAGCGCAACCTACCACTTATCGCCTCTACCACCCAGCAGCATTGCCTCACTGTGACGCTGCTGGTCCTTATCAACAGCCTAGCCGACCAGCCACACTCAGAAATGGAGATGGGGTTCGCTTAGGCCTTCGTAAAATTCAAAAATTTAAGAAACGAAGACACACAAGCTAGAGATACTCCCTCCCCCAGCACCTCTGTGAAAATTCTCTGCATTTGTAGTAGCAGAAATTAAACAGCAGCTACAGCTACTGCTAAACAATAATTGCAGCTACTGTTGTAGTTATCATTATTGTTGTGGCCATAGAAGCAGCTATAGCATCTGTAATGGCTTCACTAGCAAAATAACAGTAGCACAGTACTAGCACTAGTATTTAATTGCACAGTATTCGAACCGGACAACTCAAGAATATATAAACAGAAAATTTCTTATTGTAATTTTTAAAATTAGTAAAATATGCTTTGTAAAAGTCAACTAATACAATTGATAGAGTTCCAGATAAAGCGGTATATTAGGATTCTTGTGTCATAAACTGGTCGCTCAAATTAAAAACTTACAATAAACTAATAAACACATAGAAATATTACGTTGCTAAAAAACACATCGCACGTTGTAACCACAAAATGCGCTTTACAATAACTAAAAAACATGCATTACTACTGACACACCCCTATGTGGTGGTCATCAACACGTGTGTAGCAAATAACAAATCGCTGTGATAATTGCAAGCACAAAAGCAACAACTCACATATTACTATGTGGTAATCACAAACTTATGATATGCAGCACCAAACACATCATGATGATGTAAGCACAAGCACATGATATGCAGCAACAAACACATCACTATGATGCAAGCACAAACACAAGATATGCAGCACCAAACACATCACTATGATGTAAGCACAAACGCATGATATGCAGCAACAAACACATCACTCTATGATGTAAGCACAAACACATGATATGCAGCAACAAACACATCACTCTATGATGTAACCACAAACACATGATATGCAGCAACAAACACTTCACTATGATGTAAGCACAAACACATGATATGCAGCAACAAGCACATCAGTATTGAGTAATCACAAACACATGACATGCAGCAACAAACACATCAGTATGTAGTAATCTCAAACACATGATATGCAGCAACAAACACATCACTCTATGATGTAACCACAAACACATGATATGCAGCAACAAACACTTCACTATGATGTAAGCACAAACACATGATATGCAGCAACAAGCACATCAGTATTGAGTAATCACAAACACATGATATGCAGCAACAAACACATCAGTATGTAGTAATCTCAAACACATGATATGCAGCAACAAACACATCACTATGTAGTAATCACAAACACATGATATGCAGCAACAAACACATCACTATGTAGTAATCACAAGCACATGATATGCAGCAAAAAACACATCACTATGTAGTAATCACAAGCACATTATATGCAGCAACAAACACATCACTAAGTGACAGACACAATCACATGATATGTAGCACCAAACACATAATTGTGTAGTAATCACAAACACATGATATGTAGCAACAAACACATAACTATATAGCAATTACAATCACCTGATATGCAGCAACAAACACGTAACTCTGTAGTAAGCACAAACACATGATATGTAGTAACCAAGGCATTGTGTAGCAACTCTCTCTGAGTCAGCATGTATCAGCGCCCTGTCCTGGAGGAACTATCACCCGGTGCAGCAAGTGTCACAGTATTACATTAATTAGACAATACCCAACAACAGCGCATGGCACAGGAAACGCCCGCAGAACATTTGCATTGCATTATACGTTAGGTAAGAATATAAAGCTACAGTCTTACAATATTTTACTAATTATCTTGTCGTTAGCATTTTACCAAGAAATAATTAATCAGGTTGACCTTCAAATGGGCGAAGGATTTGGCGTAACGATTTGAGTGTTTGCCTGTGATGCATGTGGTCAGGGTTTAAAGCCTAGGTCAAATGAAGGATATCCCTTTGGCCCGCGGAAGGCTAATCGTGCATCGGAGCTTGCTGCCAGTATACGCTATCAACACTAAAGATACGATTAACCATTAACCACGGTACTGATTGATATAACCTGCCATGACCTGTAAAGCAGTCTAAATGGGTCTCAAAACAAGCATGCAATTCCTTTCTGACCCAGTACTGTTATTATTGTTATTAAATTTTATTTCTCGAAATGTTTCATCACAAACGAACCACCTGATCTAATACACAACAATAATGATAATAACATTAATATTACTAATAATAATAATAATAATAGTAATTTAGTAATAATAATAATAATAGTACCATGAATCCCGATGGGGTTGACTTCATTAATGGCACGGGAAGGTTAATTGCAGAGCGAACCGGAGATAGAGAGAGACCTCTCTTCTATGGCAAAGGCTTTCCATCACTTTGCAAAGATTTATGCAGTCTGCTTCAGCAATTCTTAAGCAGCTAGATGGCCTCGAGTAGCCGGGCGGCGATTCAGCACGTATTGCTCGAATAGTTTTTTCAAACTTCGGGTTCTTTACACCCGGGGTAAAAATAATTTAAAAAATTAAACAAAATTATAGTAATAGTAACAATAATAAAAACCATTTTAATATGTCAAATTATAAACCTATTCCTAACCAATCTACATAACCAAATATGCATTACATTCTCAATGTACGGAGACGGGATATCTCGCTCTCTCTAGCCAGTCAGTCAATACTTGAGATCTCAAGAACTGAGTTGTTAGAGTTGTGCAGGGAAGGAGAGACTAATAGCGACGAAGTATAAGAACTCTGTTATTAGAGTTGTATAGGAAAACAACGACCAATAGCCATGAAGTGTAACAACTGTGTTGTTAGAGTTGTATACGAAAACAACGACCAATAGCGATGAAGTATAAGAACTCTGTTGTTAAGAGTTGTATAGCAAAACAACGACCAATAGCAACGAAGTATAAGAACTGTGTTGTTAGGAAAGTTGTATAGGAAAACAACGACCAATAGCGATGAAGTGTAAGAACTCAGTTGTTAGAGTTGTGCAGGAAAACAACGACCAATAGCGATAAGTGTAAGAACTCTGTTGTTAGAGTTGTGCAGGAAAACAACGACCAATAGCGATGAAGTATAAGAACTGTGTTGTTAGAGTTGTATAGGAAAATAACGACCAATAGCGATGAAGTATAAGAACTGTGTTGTTAGAGTTGTATTGGAAAACAACGACCAATAGCGATGAAGTATAAGAACTGTGTTGTTAGGGTTGTGCAAGGAGCGACGAAACATAATAATTGATAATTCTGCTCAAAGATATATGGCGAAACTCTTTCTGCCATATAGTGCAAAAAACTGCAATTCGCTTCCGATTTTGTTTAGAAATCCTGAAGAATATTATAGAGATAAACAGCGAATAAATGTATTAAGAGTTAGAAAGAATAGTTGGATAGGATACATTCTAAGAACGATCAGTTTATTAAAAGAGGTCATAGAAGGACGAATGAAAGGAAAGTGAAGCGGAAGCACACCGAGATTAGGAATGTTAGAAGATTTAAAGATCCACTCATATGTGGACATGAAGAGGGAACCGGAAGACAGAAAGTGGTGAAAGAGCCATAAACCAAGGACCTGTAAGCAGGCAGACCACTAAGAGAGAGTGTTAGCTAGTTATCGTTGCGGAGTATTTTTGGATTCTTTTTCCAGTAGCACCTTATATGAGCTATTTTAGTAAACTTAATGCTCTTAGAATGTGTCCTATCCAACTATTCTTTCTAATTCTTAATACATTTATCCGCTCTTTGTCTCTATCAATTCTTCAAGATTTCTTCAGGATTTCTTCAGGATTTCTTTGGGACGGGATTTAGCGAAGTACGTTTAGCTTCGCGTCAAATCAAAGAATTTAAGCAACTTCGAGTTGCTTAGCACATCGTGAGTAACCACCTTGGAAGACCGAGTGTTGACAGCTTTGAGCGAAAAATCCCCTGGGTCCCCAGAGCACAGGCTCAAAACTCAGGACGTGCTCAGCCGAAATATGACAAGAATATTATTGGCACAACAGAACCTAACAGTCGGTCGAATTTTATAGAAAAGAATCCAGGCCATCGTTTCAACAGCCACGACAGTTGAGCGATTGCGACAAAAAAGTAGCAGCTGTCGACATAAGAACCAGGTAAAGAAACTACCTAAGAACAGTTAGTAAAGCTAATTAGCAAAGATGTAAGAACTATTAGTTAACAACTATGTAGGAATGACTAGCTAACAACGACATAAGAATGACTAGTTAACAAAGACATAAGAACGACTAGTTAACAACGACATAAGAATGACTAGTTAACAACGACATAAGAATGACTAGTTAACAACGACATAAGAATGACTAGTTAACAACGACATAAGAATGACTAGTTAACAACGACATAAGAATGACTAGTTAACTACGACATAAGAACGACTAGTTAACAAAGACATAAGAACGACTAGTTAACAACGACATAAGAATGACTAGTTAACTAACGACATAAGAATGACTAGTTAATTACGACATAAGAACGACTAGTTAACAACGACATAAGAATGACTAGTTAACTACGACATAAGAATGACTAGTTAACAAAGACAAAAGAACGACTAGTTAACAAAGACAAAAGAACGACTAGTTAACAACGACATAAGAACGACTAGTTAACAACGACATAAAAATGACTAGTTAACAACGACATAAGAATGACTAGTTAACAACGACATAAGAACGACTAGTTAACAACGACATAAGAATGACTAGTTAACAACGACATAAGAACGACTAGTTAACAACGACATAAGAACGACTAGTTAACAACGACATAAGAATGACTAGTTAACAACGACATAAGAATGACTCGTTAATTACGACATAAGAACGACTAGTTAACAAAGACATAAGAATGACTAGTTAACAACGACATAAGAATGACTAGTTAACAACGACATAAGAACGACTAGTTAACTGCGACATTTGAATGCTATAGTTAACTACGACATAGAAACAATTAGCAAACATATAGAAAGGATCAGGTCAACAACGATAATACGACCAAGTTTTTAAATTTAAGCAGAAAAGTAACAGCAAGCAAACAGCGCACTAGTAAAATATCGAAATAGCAAAAGATGACTTGGTATATAAGCCGAGGTAAATAACGACATGTAAGCAGATAAAGGGAGGCTTGAGAACAAGTAAGAAGAGAACTAAGAGCAGATAGAAATAAATTAGTAATAGATAAATAATGGTCACATACGAGACAGACATTGGTTAAAAGTAAAAACAAAAATCTTAGGTTGATGTTTACAAGCAGTTCAGAGGATGGGGGGAGGGGTGGGGGGGTTAAAGAGCGATAACAAGAAACAGAGGGGCAGTAAGATTTAGTAATTACATTAGCGCACAAGTTGCTATAACAACCGTTGACACAAGACATGGAATTTCTTAGCACTTAATCTTTTTTCTTATCGCTTCTTATATCCCTCTCTTGCTCTCTCTCTCTCCCTCTCTCTTTCACTCTCTCTCCATCTATCTATCTCTCTCATTATCTCTAGCTCTCTCTCCCCCTCTCTCTTTCTCTCCTTTAATATCTTTCAATCTTGTTTGGAATTCCATACAGGTATTCGAAAAAGTTGAAGCCATCACACTACCTGCTCGTTTCATCAGCGCAATTTCAGTCGGAGAAAAAACCAACTGAAAATCACAAAACGTAGAAACAGTTTTACAAATGCCAAACGCATTAATTGCTGAAGCCTTTAATCAACTCTACACTCGTCACGTCCTACATACGATGAACCTCCATGTTCACCATCCTACTATTCGCTACACCGCAAGGCTAATACTAAAATGATCGAGAGAGGAGCTTAACGTCAGTTTCGCAAATCAGAGGCGAGACGGGCCTGGAGTTTGAAGAGAGCATTGACGGAGACGGAGAAAACGACGCACGGTTCACCTAACGTCGACAGAGAGAGCCAGGAAGCAGAGACCCGACACTACTGGCTACACGTGTAGAGGTTATCATTACATAACTACTGCATTAACACTTCCACTAATCCTCTCTAGGAGTGATGATCTGCCAGTTAATCCAGAGACATCCATCATTAAAGTATCAACTGGGTTCCTTACAGATTTAATAAATATGAGGAAGCATAACTTATTTCGACAAGTAAATTATAGTAAGAAAATTTTTAGAAGTACTTAGATAGAATAGTGTAAAGCATTGTTGTATTTAAAACGAATAATTTAAAGCATTGGTGTAGTTATCAAATTTCTTTGGTATATACAGGTAGAATTCCGGCCAGTTTCGACTCTAAGTTCATATAGATGATTGTAGTAAAGGTTGTGATAGTTTATAAATACATACATAAACGCTGATTAGGCAACAATTCTCAGAAACGTTCACTTCTGACCCATTCTACAATAGCGAAATAACGCTAAGCGAATAATAATAATATTAATAAAAGTTTAACGTCCATTTCCTCATCCAGGGATGATGTCAGGGACGTCTCCACAGCACACATCACTACAGATCAATTCACTCAGACCAATCTGCAAGGAGTAGAATGAATACATTACACCGTACATTGTGTGATCGCGTAAAATCCTATATACATACAACATCGAGAGAGGTTTAGCTTTCAATCTTCTCTCATCATTACTTCGGTTAAGAAAACAACTGAGTCTAAACCGAGGCAACACGCAGACATATGCGTGCACTTTCGTAGAGGTAAAATTACACATTGCACAAGGAGCGTGCAAAGCGCCTCTCGTCCTTATACCGCTAACGTTGATACATAGGCGACAGTTTCCTGCTAAAAGAGAACAGGAAGAAAGGCTAATTAGTAACAGATAGTTTCCAGCAAAAAATTCTACGTAGAAACACGCAAACATCCGCATAATGCACGCATAAATAGTAACACGTAACTGAGAGACAAGGTAGGATACAAGACCCCAGCACTTCACAGCTTTAGACAGATAAAATTACTAACAGCTTTGTTATAGGCATTATCGGTGGTCAAAACTAACCTTAAATCTGTTAGTTTCAAATAAGAAAATATGTATATTTTTCAAATACGACGTTTAATGAACCTGTAATAGATCTGAATAGTGACTTAAAAAAGCATCGTAGAGGTACGATTTAGTAGTTGGAATCAGAAGGTTGAAAAATCTTTACCGTTTTATAATCCACTACAAAAATAGTTTAACGGCCATCTTTTCCTGACTTGACAAATACCAACGACGAAAATATGAAAGAAAATCTCATATTTATACGCTTTTAAGAGATGAATTAGACGCCTAAAACATAACTGAAACGATGGTACAATGACACATGAATTTTACGAGCACATTGGAATGCATTGAATATTAAACGTCCGGTTAAACCTTCCTTGGACACCGTAAAAGGCCGACGTCAGGTATGTCAAATGGTCTAGTCAGCGGCAAGATAGAAGTTTCTGACTAATGAAGTAGGCCTATCGCTAACTAAATTCACTGCAATCTTGGGCAATTGTGAACTAAACTGGAAATAATAAATTTAACCAGCATAAAAATAAAACTTGCAAATAGCTTAAACGCAAAATAAATAGCATAAAGGCTAAAAGCAACTTCAACGTCAGTTTCATCTCTCTTAATGCAGTCAGCGCTACTGACAATACGTCAGTTATGCCAAATGGTAATATTAGCCGCAGCTAAATGATAGCTTCCCTATGTCGCTGATGGATTCATGCTAGCTAGACATCAGCTGCTTGAGCTTCACCGCTACAGCTATCATCAGCTGCTTGAGCTTCATCGCTACAGCTATCACAGCTGTTTCAGCTTCACCGCTACAACTATCACAGCTGTTTCAGCTTCATCGCTACAGCTATCACAGCTGTTTCAGCTTAATCGCTACAACTATCACAGCTGTTTCAGCTTCACCTCTACAGCTATCATCAGCTGCTTGAGCTTCACCGCTACAGCTATCATCAGCTGCTTGAGCTTCATCGCTACAGCTATCATCAGCTGTTTCAGCTTCATCGCTACAGCTATCATCAGCTGCTGCAGCTTCACCGTTACAGCTATCATCAGCTGCTGCAGCTTCACCGCTACAGCTATCATCAGCTGTTGCAGCTTCTAATTTTAGCCACCTCAACTCGAAGGCTGGGACACGCGCAATAGCTGCAGCATTCCTAGATCTTGCGTCAGCTTTGATATATCAAATGGCGTGCATGTAAAGAGCGGCGGCGAGGTGCAGAATTAACGTAATAAAAAGCGTATTACATTATCAAACGTTAAAGCTATTCTTGGCGTAGGGTCCCATCATCGGCTACTACCAGTGTTAGGGCGTTTTGTTGGATAGGGAAAAGGGGATGAGGTTGAGAATGAGGGGAGGGGGTCCCGCCAGTGGTGCAGTAACGGCTGATTAGTGCACATGGGATGGGATACATCCCCCGGCAGAAATGACCCATTCAACTACAGAAAGATATCCTAACATTAATTAGAATATTTCATCTCTCCCCTTTATTGCATTTGAATAATATAAGTAGCTGCAGTTAAAATTACTCATTGTATGTTGATAACAGTAATAAAAAGTAAACATCATTAGCACCAAGTGAATCATTGCAGTATCTGAATGCGTCACACACCTGAGTGCATCATATCAGCGCAAAAGAGCATCAAAACAGCATCGGAGTGCATCATAGAAACACCTGAGTGCATCATAGCAGAAGCTGAGTGCATCATAGCAGCAGCTGAGTGCATCATAGCAGCAGCTGAGTGCATCATAGCTGCACCCGAGTGCATTATAGCAGCACGTAAGCGCAGCATAGCAGCACGTAAGTGCAGCATAGCAGCTGCTGAGAGCATCATAGCAGCAGACGAGTCAATCAGAGCAGCAGCTAAGAGCATCACAGCAGCAGCTAAGAGCATCACAGCAGAAGGTAAGTGCATCATAGCAACATCATAGCAGCAGCTGTGTGCATCATAGCAGCAGCTGTGTGCCTCCTAGCAGAAGGTAATTGCTTTATAGCAGCGGCTGAATGAATCAAAACAGCACTTTAATACACTATAGTAGCAGCTCAGTACACTATAGAAGCAGCTGAGTGCATCATAGTAGCAGCTGACTACTAGCAGCTTACCTAAGTCAGTCAGTCAACCAATAGAAGAAACAGCATATCAATGTTTTGGTATAATTTAAATTTATTGATTCAAATCATTGAAACCATAAATACATTTCTCTTTCTATCTTTCTCTCTCTCTCTCTCTTTCTCTCTCTCTCTCTCTCTCTCTCTCTCTTTCAGCTTCCACACTTCCTCTCTCTCTCTCTCTCTCTCTCTCTCCTTCGCTCTCTCTTTCCCTCTCTCTCTCTCTCTCTCTTTACCTATCACACATTCTCTTCGTAACCCACTCATTCTCTCTCTTTCTATTTCTCTCTCTCTCTCTCTCTCTCCCTACCTCTCTCTCTCTCTCTCTCTCTCTCTCTCCCTAACTCTAGCTATCTCTCTCTCTCTCTCTTCTCTTCCTAGCACAGCAAAGCTTACTCTAAATCCCAGCATTAGCACCATCATGCTTGACTAAACTCTCTCTCATGTCTCTACATCACACCGCTCCACTTCTATACAACAACAGCACAACTACACCACTCTAACCCAGCCTAACAGCTGATGCTACCATACAACAACAACACAACTACACCACTCTAACCTAACAGCTGATGCTACCATACAACAACAACACAACTACACCACTCTAACCAGTCAAACAGCTGATGCTGCCATACAACAACAACAACTACACCACTCTAACCAGTCTAACAGCTGATGCTACCATACAAGAACAGCACAACTACAGTAATCTAACCCAGTCTAACAGCTGATGCTACCATACAACAACAACAACAACAACAACTACATCACTCTAACCAGCCTAATAGCTGATGCTACCATACAAGAACAGCACAACCACACTACTCTAACCCAGCCTAACAGCTGATGCTACCATACAACAACAGCACAACTACTCCACTCTAACCCAGCCTAACAGCTGATGCTACCATACAACAACAACAACAACAACAACAACTACATCACTCTAACCAGCCTAATAGCTGATGCTACCATACAAGAACAGCACAACTACACTACTCTAACCCAGCCTAACAGCTGATGCTACCATACAACAACAGCACAACTACTCCACTCTAACCCAGCCTAACAGCTGATGCTACCATACAACAACAACACAACTACACCACTCTAACCAGTCTAACAGCTGATGCTTCCAGCCAAACTCACGCAGCTATTGCAGAGGTTCTAGCACAATACTACATGATGATGATTTAACGCCAGTTTCCTGATCCATAAATGAGATATGTCTCAAATCAAGCAAGCAACTATATGCTATTCAGTATAACCTGGGATACCTGAAAGTATGTCGTACAGCAGCACCGCTAAAGAAGCAGTGGCCACGCATGGATATGCTACAAACGCTATCGCGGCAGCTACAACAATGCTACGATTAAAACTGTTTTAGGAGCAGTTGTTGCACCTAGCCCACGCTACAAAACTCCTATACGACTGTTGCATGTGGCTCGCGCTACAATAGCTTTACAGCTACAACAAATGCTGCTATTTAGAAGAGAGAACAGACTATGTATAATCCCTGAGACCTTCTACACTCATTAGAATCGTTAATTCGAGCACATTGTTAAATGGGGCTTCAGCTTCAAATTGTTTTTCTTACATGTTACATTTTAAGAATAACTTTGAATTTGTTAAGAAGTAAATAAGCGATGGACTCCTCCATTCTTTATCGTGATAAATCAGTCCATCAACAAGAAAGAAAATAAAGAAGCGGTTTATTTAGTTCAATTAAATTAGCTGTATATTCAAAACTAACGTCCTTCCAGAATGATAAGTTTCTTCCTAGTTGCTACTGAGGGACTACTAAATAATGGAATTTAATTCTCTCTAAAAAGAATACAACCATTTCTACGATGATTCTCTTTCTCTAATTTTCTGTAAGTTCAAGACTGATCAAAAATAAAGATTGTACATAAGATTGAAACAAACTCAAAGATATAGGTTTAAACTTGGTTTACCTATATTGTCATATTTAATAAAGTATTTAGTATCTTCACAGGAAAATGTTAGCCTCATTAATCAATCTACCAATCTATAAGCCAATAAATTAAGCAATCAATGAGAATTTAACGTCCGGTTCCTCTCCATAAAGCAATATCAGGGACGTCTCTTGTAGACTTATCACAAACAACCGACAAAATACCACACGATGACGCCTCATTATACAAAGACCACAAGAGAAAACGAACTCAAAACAGTGCAAGTCCAAGATCCGAGGCAAGAGGGTCAAAATTTAGAACTATGGCGGAAAGAGATGGGTTTTTAGCTTTCCCAGTAAAGTACTAATACTTATTAGAGATTACTAATACTTAATTAGAGGTAGAGAGTTCTATATTGTTGGAGCAGTAAACATGAAGGAGCGTCTGCCAATGGCAGATCTAAAGTCAAGCACAGTAGGCCTAATAAGGCTTTTACTGGAGGGATGAAGACGACGATAGGGTAGATATATTGACAAAAGGTTAGATGTACACATCATACATAATACATTTATAACATAAATGTAAGATAAAACTTCAATATTTTAGAAACCAAACAGTAATTTTTGATTCATTAATTAATGTCATATTTGACCGAAGTGAGCTAGCCAATCTACTGAGTCCAACATCCAATTTGACTATTAACTAACTCGATCAGCTAATTCATATTTTTGCACTTACACAGTTTTACGTGGCAAAAACACTCAAATATTAAACTTGGGTCTACACATGTTTCCACTCGGTTACCCCACATTATTAGTAATTTGTCGTACTGGAGAAACTTAACGACTAATTGCAAGAACGACGTTAGTATGATCTATTAATCCAGCGCACATGCACTAGGTAACATAATAGGCCTACATGTATATTAAGCTGAAGTCGCGAGAGTGCTGCTTCAAAAATTAGATAATTAATTGTTATCACACCTAAAGCTCAAAAACTGAAACCGTTAACGTCTCTTATTTATTAAAAATCGTTAAACTGAAAAATGATTATTTTAACAGAAGATGCCCAATTTATTTTAATTTAATTTATAAGGAGGATATAACTGCTTGAAATTTTTATAATTAGCCTCTCAAAAGGCAAACATTTAGGTTCGTACTTTGCTGACATGACTGCAGCTTTAGAACAACTGAAGAAACAACACCTGGACAACAGCTATCGTCGCTATAGCTGTAACTGTATTTTAACAACAGCCGTCGTGACAGTAGCTGAAACGACATCTGAAGAACAGTTGTTGTAACTGTAGTTGTCGTGACTATAACAGTAACAACATCTGAATAACAGTTGTTATAACTGTAGTTGTCGCGACTGTAGCTGCAACAACATCTGAAGAACAATTGTTGTAACTGTAATTGTCCCGACTGTAGCTGAAACAACATCTGAAGAACAGTTGTTGTAACTGTAGTTGTCGTGACTGTAACTGAAACAACATCTGAAGAACAGTTGTTATAACTGTAGTTGTCGCGACTGTAGCTGCAACAACATCTGAAGAACAATTGTTGTAACTGTAATTGTCGCGACTGTAGCTGCAACATCTGAAGAACAGTTGTTGAAACTGTAGTTGTCGCGACTGTAGCTGCAACAACATCTGAAGAACAAATGTTGTAATTGTAATTGTGGTAACTGTAGCTGAAAAACTGCTGACGCTACAGCAGCAGGATAACAGACTGCAGCTGGAGTGTAGCTGTCGTGACAGCAGTTTGATAACAGCAGCCATAACAGCTAAAGGACAACAGCTGTAGTGACAGCAGCATGGCAACAGCTGTAATGACAGCAGCATGACAACAGCTGTAGTGACAGCAGTATGATAACAGCTGTAGTGACAGCAGTATGCCAACAGCAGCATGACAACAGCTGTAGTGACAGCAGCATGACAACAGCTCCAGTGACAGCAGCATGACAACAGCTGTAGTGACAGCAGCATGACAACAGCTGTAGTGACAGCAGCATGACAACAGCAGCATGACAACAGCTGTAGTGACAGCAGCATGACAACAGCTCTAGTGACAGCAGCATGACAACAGCAGTAGTGACAGCATCATGACAACAGCTGTAGTAACAACAGCTGTAGTGACAGCAGCATGACAACAGCTGTAGTGACAACAGCCGTAGTGACAGCAGCATGATAACAGCTGTAGTAACAGCAGCATGACAACAGCTGTAGCGACAGCAGCATGACAACAGCTGACAGGAGAGCAGCATGACAACAGCAGCAAGACAACAGCTGACAGGAGAGCAGCGTTGAGTTGGTTGTAGGTCACGTAGAAATCTCCTGAGCTCTCAGCCAGTCTCTAGTTCAGCGCCAGTAACTGCAGTAGTACTAGAATAACAAATAACTCGAGGGCGCCTCAGAGATGCAGGTCCAAGCCAAAATTCCATCAGCAAGTTTGATCATTCTGAATTTGGGAATTATTTTTCACAAATTCTTCAAATTCAACCAATAACAAGGCACAGGAAGCAAGGTTCATTTATTAGCAGTACTTTTCTTGGACAAGGAATTGTAGTGGAAACAGGAAGACGTTGTTGCTACAGCAACAACTATCCATCAAATATAAAGTATGTATATGTATACCTCTATCCACCAGTAATATCATCACTATTCATCAGTAGTATTATCTCTATACACCAGTAATATCATCTCTATCCACCAGTAGTATTATCCCTATACACCAGTAATATCATCTCTATCCACCAGTAGTGTTATCTCTATCCACCAGTAATATAATCTATATCCATCAGTAGTATCATCTCTATACACCAGTAATATAATCTATATCCATCAGTAGTATCATCCCTATACACCAGTAATATCATCACTATCCACCAGTAATATCATCTCCATCCACCAGTAATATTACATCAGTACATACATTTAGCTTCAGCGTCAGCATCGCAAACATATTCAGAACTGAATAAAATATTAAGTATTCCAGCACTGACACGTTCAAGAAGTCTCCACATTAAGGACCCGGTTGGTGCTCGATGGTTTAGTGAATGGCAGCAGCAATGCCCGTCGCTCAAGACATATTTAGTATAATTTAGCTCTTTACAAGGTGGTGCCGAACCACACACACGCAGCGGCCTATTACATTAGAAAAGCTTTGAACTAAACCACTAGCCTTCAACGCATTTGACGTGGCAAGGATTGCACAACAACGAATATCACAATAGGATCGTTAGAGACTGGGACACAGAGGTACTGTCACAACTACAAAATGGACGACGAAAGCAGCCAGAGAGACATATGATATATTTATCGACGATGTGATTTAAAGAGAAAATGAAATGGAGCGAGTTGTGAGAGTTGAATGTGAGAAAGAGTGCATGAAAGAGACGGATGGAGAGAAAATGATACAACAAAGTTAAAAACAACACCATACATAGACGACACAACAAGTGCTCATTAAATGTTATTTATATAGGTAGAAGGGATCAAGAGGAAGAGAGAAAGAGAGAGAGAGAGAGGAAGAGAGAGAGAGATAGAGAAAGAGAGAGAGTGACAGAGAGAGACAGAAACAAAGAGAGAGAGAGAGTGAGAGAGGGAGACAGAGATACGTGGAAAAGGATACGTGTTTAGGAATCAGAGGGTCAACGACAGTCAAGCATTTTAACACTTGCTTCATCTCATGAATATATTTATACGTTGGAATCAAATCAGCTGTATTGCATTGTTTCTATGCAGCAGAGTTTGGCTGAGCCAGAAGTATGACCGATTAGGGATGGCCGAATTCGGATTACTATACGCAAAGTTCAAATCTAGTGCATATCTTGTCGCTGGCATACTTATGAGGAAAGTAATTGTTTTTGAATTTCATAACAAAGCGTGTTTCAAAAACAATTTTTCTAGTAAATACTGCAAGCTTCGAAGCACTCCGGAATACAGCCAACAGCTGCATATGCGCATCGCTGCAGTGGTAAAAACTCAAGTTATCTAACGAAATTGTAACATTTTGATCATCCTGGACAGTTTGCTATTTTAATTATATCGTTTAGAGTGACGAACTCGACTCTGTTAATTAACTGCTTGCTTGTCACATTTCATTAATTTGCTAAGAAAAATGCATAAATTACGTGGGGCTTTAATACTTTTGCCACTACTACATATTTCCCATGCTGGCCTAGCTAACTTTAGCTAGAAATCCTGTAGCATCCTTTGAATTATTACCTATAGGTTTGTTGGCACAATTCAAAGTTAAAGAATCATTGGTGATGATAAATCAGAAGTAAATTTGATGTCTATTTAAAATTATTAGGAATTTAATCTTTTTCTACTTTTAATTTGAAAGGATCATGACATTGTATAGCTCTTGCATTACTACAAAATTCTGCTGCATTTCTTCAACTGAGATTATGAGCGTATTGTGTAAGCTATCCCAGCTTCATAGCTTTATAATATACAAGTATAGTTCGTTTTCTTTTCTTCACTCTTTTATACAGTATATTACTTAATTCCATTGCTTCGCACAAATTTCTTCAAGAATTTCGCCCGTAATACATGTAGATATCATGACACATATTGCTAGAACATACAACCAATAGTTATAGACTAGCCTATGGAGAGAGTCAGTACAGACTATACATGGACATAATCTAGTGACTAATCACTTATTTTACTATGTTTTAAATTCGTCCATGTCTCTCAAATTCGTTCATACTCTGAAGGGACCTCCATATGCATGGCCAGACCAAATCCCTTTAGGTACTTCTAACTACGGCCAAGACTTCTTCTTTAGTAGTTTCAAAATCACCCAAAAATGGGTCCCCAAAAGATCGAGTTATCAAACTTTTTAAATTTTATAACTCGATCTTTTAGGGACCCATTTTTAGGGTGGGCGGGGGGTGGGTGGATGGAGTGACGGGGTACCTCGCCATTTTCTAAAAGCGAGTCTGCTCCTCCACAAAGAGAAGTGTTCTGCTCCACCACAGATAGAAGTGTTTGGTGATCATCTAACGTTGAGCATAAAGTCTCGGCGGCGAGGATGCTGCTGTGTGAAAGCAATTAAAGATTTGACAGAAGTGAACACGACCTAACCGTTAGAAACGATATTTAGAGAATTTTCTGTCACACAACTCCTACTAGACACAGATCTCCCCTTCCTTGTTCTCTCATTCTCTTTCTCTCCCCTCTCCCTCTCCTCTCGCTCTTTTTTTTCTCTCTCTTTCACTCTATCTCTCTCTCTCTCTCTTTCTCCCTCTTGCTCTCTCTCTCTTTCTCTCTCTCACTCTTTCGCTCTTTCTTTCTCTCCCTCTCCTCCATCTATCTCTCTCTCCTCTCTCTTTCACTCTTTCTGTCGCTCTTTCTCTCTCGCCCTCTCTTTCCCTCTCTCTCTAAGACAATATAATAGTTACAGTTGATGGCTAATAATATATTCTTTTATTCACCATTATATGGTAGACACAAATATACAAACAAACAAAACGAAACTAAAATAATATCAAAGACAATGGATATTAAAGATTACCATAGACAGCAGACAGCGGACGTATATATTATGGCTGGAAGTGCTTAGAATTCGACAGGTCAAACTCTGACTTGTAATGATAAAGTTTTAACAGCTTAATCAAATGACACCAAAATTTACTAATAACAATTAACCGATACAAGCATAATCTATAAAATGAGCAATGCAATGTGCCATAGCAGATTTCATTCACTAGATATATAACTCACAAAGACTTGATCAATGTTTGATCTCTGAAGCAGGATTCATAAACCAGTCACTGCTAGAAAATGTTAAATCTGAGTCCCTAGCACAAAGTAAGACGACCGGGTTCGAATTAGAACGAGCGACTGATCATAAAAACCCACTATCAACTCTGTCACTCAGCTGGTACGAAGCAAACACTATGGATAGTAAAATTTCTGTGGTCTAAATCACTATGAACTTTATACGTTTTTTCGTACAAAAAGAAATGTGCCAGAATACCTTAATGTATAAAACAGTCAACAAGAGGAAATGAAAATCCAGCGAGCAAATAATAAAGAATAAGAAAGCAGTGAGTAAAGAATAAAGAATAAGAACATTCCAAATCATATCTCAGGTTCTGACCTTCACGACAACAGAGGAAATTATTGGACCGACCTGCAGTCCCGTCCCCCCACCATTTCCTTAGCGCCTTCTTCCCCTCCCATAAACTTTCCAATTCCCTACATCCTCCATTCAACTCAAACAGTCTCCTCTACATAACTATGCCACCTCAACACACACTTAATTGACTTGAAATTTATAATTACGAGTCAGATATTAATTTTTACTAGTATTTATTTATATCGTATTTAATAGTTATGTACATATATATATATTATGTACATTATACATATATATATTATGTACATATATATATATATATCTATATACTGTATATATATATATATATATATATATATATATATATATATATATATATATATATATAAAACAGCAACCTAGCGACCTGACCGACCTCTCGATTGATTTCTTCAATATTAGCAACAACAATGAACACTTACACTGCTCTTCTTCATCATCACCATTGTAATAATCATCATAACCATCGCCACCACCATCACCATCACCACCATTATCACATCCACCGCCATCACCACCATCATCACCACCATTATCACCACCACCTGCACCATCACTACCACTATCATGGTCACCGCCATTACTCCTCCATCACCAAAATCATCAACACTATCATCATCATATTAAGGAATTAAGGACATGACGCTGGTGCTACAGCTGCTGCTGATGATGATGATGATGATGATGATGATGCTTATGATAATGGCGAAGAAAATAGCAACTCACACATCCACAAAGCACACAAACACACATATACATACACACACATACATACACATAAACATACACACATATAGAGACAAGAATAAGATGGAGAGGAGAAAGAGAGATATTTAAAGCATATGAGAGAAAGGAACGGCTAGAGGCCTAACAGATAGAGTACAGGGTGGGGGGGGGGGTGGATGAAGAGGAGGGGGAGGGAGATGACGACGCGTGCCTTTAATTCCCAAGCGTTGTCTCTCTCATCCAACAACTGGACACTTCTCTATTCCCATCTCTCTCCCTCTCTCGTTCTTTTCATTCCTATTTCCTCCGCTGTTCCACATCTCTCTCTCTCTCTCTCCTCTCTCTCTCTTTCTCTTCCTCTCTCTCTCCTCTCTACTCTCTTTCATCACTCTCTCCTCTCTCTCATAACCAGTGGTTAAATTGGGAATTGAGAGCTAGGAGAAAGGTCACAGTTTTTCGGGCCCCTCTGCAATGTATTTACAGGTCTCCTAATATCTAATATGGGCCCCTAGCAGAGGAACGCGCCTAAGAAAAAATTAGAGCTCTACAGGGCAACGCATGGGAACTGCGTTCCTCCCTACTTTTACTGCTCACATTCCTCTCTCCTTCTCTCCCTCCCTCTCTCGCTCTCTCACTCCTCCCTCTCTCTCTCTCTGTCTCTGTCTCTCTCTCTCTTTCTCTTTCAATGCAAGCGTCAATCTCAGTATCTACTCCTGAGTCCTGATACATTCTTACACAGTAAACAACAGAGCGGCCAATCAGTGACGCTGCATTCCTTTGTCATTCACTCAATCTATCCCCTCTCAATCTATCGCCCTACTCCCACCCCCTCCTTCCTCTAGCCGCTTCTCCACAATGACTGTCCTCAAAGCCATTCCACTATCTTTATTCCACGTCTTTCAAAGTCAGTCCATCCAGTCTACCACTACAATCTTCCCCTCTCCTATTTCTCTCTGTGTTCTTATCTTCTCTCAATTATACCGCTCTCTCTCTCTCACTCTCTCTCTCTCTCAGTCTCTATCCTCTCTCTCTCTCTCTCTCTCTCTCTCTCTCTCTCTCTCTCTCTCTAGCTCTATCTCTTCCTTCTCTCGCACGCTCTCTCTCGCTTACTCTTTCTCTCTCCTATCTTCTCTCAAACATAACGTTGTCACTCTCTCTATTACTTTCTCTTTCATTTTCTGTCTCACTCGCTCTCTTTCTCTCTCACTATCTCTCTCTCTCTCTCTCTCTCTCACACCTCCCATATATTCTCTCAATCATAACGTTGTTTCTAAAACTCTTAATAGAGATTAAACCGGGAGACCGAGAGATGAAGGCAGGATATCTATATACTCATGTTATATATATATATATATATATATATATATATATATATATATATATATATATATATATATATATATATATATATACATGTATATAGGATTCCTTGGATGAAGAGACCAAATGACGACCTTTATTAACAGTCTTGCTCCAGATGTGGCAAACAATATGACATACAGACTTGCAGTATCCAACCTTATTTTTAAACTCTTGACAGATACATTATGAACAAGAAACAACAGGCAAACAACGAAACGAGAACGATAGGCAGAGAGTTACAATCTTGATTGCTACAGTCAGTAGCAGTATGCAGCATCACGTTTTAAATTATCTCCAACAATCTTGACACAATATGCATCAACAATGCACTACCACTGTACCACATTAACGGCTTGTTGTACTCATTTACAAAATGTACGACGATATTTCTAGCCACCGGGCTCGACGCTGGGTTGTCCAAAAATCAGCCATCCTACAGGCTAAGGTTACTGATTGACCCAAATCAAAAGTTCTAGGAAAGTTTTATACATTAATCCAGAATAACAATTATCAATAAATATAATTCAGGTGTATCGTAATTTTAATCTGTGGAAGAAGAGTCCAATCAATCATCACAACTGAGTAGGCCTACTTGAATTTTGATTCAAAAGTTATTGTCCTAATTCAACCAGGCATACGGTACATCAACAAACATAGACAGGAAGCTAGACAGTCAGATGGATGGCTAGTTGAATAGATATAAACGGTTGGATGGATCCACGGACGGATGGATGGATGGATGGTTGGATATACATAAATACGGTTGGGTGGATGGATGGATGGCTGGATTGATGGTTAGATTGATGTATGGACGAATGAATGGATGAATAGTTGGAATGATAAATGGTTGGATAGCTGTATGGACGGTTGGATAGAAGGATGGCTTGATATATGGATGGCTAGATTGATAGATAAATAGTTGGATCGACGAGTGAATGGTTGGATGGAAGTAGGTATGGATGTTAAGATAGAAGTACGGATAGTTGGGTATATAGATAGATGAATGATGCATAGACGGATATTTAGATAAATTGTAGTTGAATATAGTTGTCTTAAAACAAATGCTTTTTAAATCGTTTTTTAAACAACGAAAAAAATACAAAAAACCCAAAAAACAAATATAACATTTTCTATAAAAAATTAACAAATAACAATTGAGTTTCTTTTGTAGTTCGTATTGTATCTTTTGCAAACAACTATAGGCTATTATCATTATAGAAATGCAGTACTAACAGAATATTTCTCCCTGACTCATGAGTCTTGATTCCTGAATCTGATTCCTAATGTAGTCAGTCAGTCTCAATTTCTCAAACATAATTTTTATGTTTTCTTTATCAGTTTCATCATGACTCAGATTAGGACTCTGGCATCCAAGGAAAGATGATGATGACGACGATGTTTTATTAGTATTTTTTGGCTCTTCAATATGCTTAAGTTTCTGAACTAACTTAAATTAGCTGAGAGCTTACAGATTGTTGTTAAGGTTTGTTGGTATATTTTGGCAACACACTATAAAAGAATTATGATATTTATTCTCCAGGAAAATGACTTTGTGATTAAAAATTATTTCTTTCAGGCACTATAGTTATTCATAAACTTTATTTATAAATCTAAACTTAAAATATACCAAAATAATCTTATCAACAACATGTAGGCACTATGAACTTTAAAGTTGTTACAGAAACTTATGCGTTAAAAACAAAAAAAAACTACCAAAAACATGTTTTTTTCATCACTAGGCCTACCAGATAATAGTTTAACGATTGCACAATGCAATTATTATATCATCTTAATATATTATAACAGATTTCATATATGATAATTGTTATTTCTTTAAGAAAATATAGTTATTCATAAACTCTATTCATAAATCTAAACATAAAATATACCAAAAAACCAAGTAGTAATAACATGTAGGTAGGCACTATGTTACTTTAAAGTTGTTACAGAAAACAAACCAAAATAAAAAACTAAAAATAAGAAATTAAAAAAACAGCCATGAAACATGTTTTTTTCGTCACTAGGCCTAAGAGATAGTAATTTAATGATCGCATAATTCAATTATTATATCATCTTAATATATTATTACATATTTTATGTATGATAATTGTTATTTCTTTAAGAAACTATATATATAACTTTATTCACAAACTCTATTTATAAATCTAAACATAAAATATACCTAAAGGTAGGCACTATGTTACTTTAAAGTTTTTACAGAAACTTGAGCGTTAAAAAAAACAAAAAAAACAATGTTAAAAAAGTACCGCAAAAAACAAAAAAAGCAATTAAAAAATACACGGCCAAAAATATCATGTTTTTTCACCACTAGTTGGATATAAAACTGGTAAAGCTAAGGTTAACGTCAGTTTCTTCACTCGAAAGCGATGTCAGTGACGGGCGAGCCCAGAATTACATACTGATCCGCGGTGTATTGTCTATATATATCAAAAAATATATATATATATATATATAAAATATATCAGTAGTAATTCATAGGTGAATATTGAATAGTTCAAGAAATGGCTAAATGGGCAGAAGCTGAAGACTAATTGCACAGCTTGTTCATTTATCGAATTTAATTCTAAGATGTATAGTAAGCAAAATAGTTGATTGAAACTGAAGGACAAATGTAAGCTATCTCTTTTTTCCAAAAAACACTATGACTCAAAAGTATAGTCGGCTATTCAGCAAATAGTGATGTATAGTTATTTACTATACACACACACACACACACACACACACACACATACACAAATATGTATCTGCATATATACACATATGTATATATAATTAATATATATATATTTCTATATATAGAAGCTAAGGTTAGCGTCAGTTTCCTCACTCGAAAGCGATGTCAGTGACGGGCGAGCCCAGGATTTGAACCCGCATCTACTGATCCGCGGTCGAGTACCTTACCGACTTCGCCACTGGCTCCAGCCAGTGGCGAAGTCGGTAAACCAGATATATATATATATATATATATATATATATATATATATATATATGTATATATATATATATATACACACATACACACATATACATAGGCCTATGCACCCACATGAATAGTTAAATAGATGGCAAGAGTGATTATGAATATTAGAAGGATGGTTTAATTTTCAAACACTCAAATTTGATTAAACATCTATTATTCAACTAGTCTAGTCTATGACATCTGTTAGAAACAAACGTTAATCCCTGCTTAACGGATTTATAGATACAATCATACAACAACTGCAGAGTGAAGGACTGAATTATGGATAAAATAGATACACAATTAGGAGGCTAGATCGAAAGAGTGAAAAAGGAAGAGAGAGAAAGAGATAGAGAGAGAGAGAGAGAGAGAGAGAGAAAATCAGAGAGACAGTGGATTTATCTACATGAATGCACACATAACATCAAAGAAGCATTAGAATCCCCTCCCCTCTCTAGCATTGTCTAGTATTTATGCTCACCTCTGATTCTAATTCATTACTCTCACCCCACCTCTCTCCAACTGCTCTAAATCTAAACTCTTCGTTCTATTACTCTTTGCTATATATAGCCTAATCACGTGCTATCAAAATATGTGAAATTCTTCGCTTTTCCAAAAAGCAATGATAAAGCAAAGACTAATTAAATTTAAGTAAATGTAGCCTAAGATGTACAGTATATGTCATTTAAAATAAATTGTCTCTAAAGAACTAGAGCCGACCAACACAGATATGGAGAAATGCACTGAAAAAACATTTCAGATGTAATATTTTATCAAATTTAAGTCTCTATTTAATTTTTATGAATAACTAAAGAGTTATGATATACACAAGTCATTGGACTATGGAAACCTCCTTAGTAAGCTCTATAATAGACCATAAGTAATAATCAGCATCTTAGAACCGTCAATTGAAAAAAGGCTATTCGGAGAGAAAAGAGAGACAGCGAAAGACTGAGAGAGAGGGACAGAGGGAGACAGAAGAGAGAGAGAGGGACAGAGAAATTGATATGTAAATACTAAATTCAAAGGTGTAATTTAATCAATAATTAGCGTTATATTACATTTTTGTTTCGTAATTTAGTACATAAGCAATAATTTATTAACGACAACTTCAATTGATTTGTTTAACAAAAATTAATTTAGTAGTAGGAAATGAAATCATAATAGTAAGCGATGTAAATAATTTTAATTACCAGTAATTGATTCCAAATATTTCGATAAATAATAGATTTAAATAGCTGTTAGTGATTAATTAAATCCTACAGTTGGAAATAAATTTATTAAAATTATAAATAAAATGTCCTCCCTGACTTCTTAACACCTGGAATAGCCCACATCAAATGTATTCTTTAAGTAAACTTTACAGAACCGGTATGTAGGCATAACTGGCTAACTATTACGTCTTACTCTCCATTAGCTCCATCAGATACATCAGCTCTAACACAATCTATCTGCTCTATCACTCCTATCAGCTCTATCACTCTCTATCAGCTCTATCACTATCTATCTGTTCTATCACTCTCTATCTGCTCTATCACTCTCTATCACTCTCTATCAGCTCTATAACACTCGATCAGCTCTATCACTCTCTATCAGCTCTATCACTCAGCTCTGTCACTATCTATCTGCTCTATCACTCTCTATCAGCTCTATCACTCTCTATCAGCTCTATCACTCTCTATCTGCTCTATCACTCTCTATCTACTCTATCACTCTCTATCAGCTCTATAACCCTGTATCTGCTCTGTCACTCTCTATCTGCTCTATCACTCTCTATCTGCTCTATCACTCTCTATCTGCTCTATCACTCTCTATCTGCTCTATCACTCTATCTGCTCTATCACTCTCTATCACTCTCTATCACTCTCTATCACTCTCTATCACTCTATCAGCTCAATCACTCTCTATCAGCTCTATCACTCTATAACAGCTCTATCACTCTCTATCAGCTCTATCACTCTCTATCATCTCTGTCACTCTCTATCAGCCCTATCACTCTCTATCAGCTCTATCACTCTCTATCAGCTCTATCACTCTCTATCAGCTCTATCACTATCTGCTCTGTCACTATCTGTCACTCTCTATCATCTCTATCACTCTCTATCATCTCTGTCACTCTCTATCAGCTCTATCACTCTCTATCATCTATATCACTCTCTATCATCTCTATCACTCTCTATCATCTCTGTCACTCTCTATCATCTCTGTCACTCTCTATCAGCTCTATCACTCTCTATCATCTATATCACTCTCTATCATCTCTATCACTCTCTATCATCTCTGTCACTCTCTATCATCTCTGTCACTCTCTATCAGCTCTATCACTCTCTATCATCTATATCACTCTCTATCATCTCTATCACTCTCTATCATCTCTGTCACTCTCTATCATCTCTGTCACTCTCTATCAGCTCTATCACTCTCTATCATCTATATCACTCTCTATCATCTCTATCACTCTCTATCATCTCTGTCACTCTCTATCATCTCTGTCACTCTCTATCAGCTCTATCACTCTCTATCATCTATATCACTCTCTATCATCTCTATCACTCTCTATCATCTCTGTCACTCTGTATCAGCTCTATCACTCTATCAGCTCTATCACAATCTATCTGCTCTATCACTCCTATCAGCTCTATCACTCTCTATCAGCTCTATCACTCTTTATCATCTCTATCACTCTATATCTGCTCTATCACTCTCAATCAGCTCTATCACTCCCTATCAGCTCTATCACTATCTATCATCCTCTATCTGCTCTATCACTCTCTATCAGCTCTATCATTATCTATCACTCTCAATCGGCTCTAACCACAAGCAATTAAATATTATAAAACTATAATGTTATTGTCAGGCATTAAATCTAACTGATAATTAATTTTTTTAAAATTTATTTTTAAGTAATAACGATATCAACTACTCACCGGACATCCTCAGTGAGGACATTCTATGATACTCCGGCTCCTGCAGCCACTTCCACATTCGTCGGAAAGTCTCACGTCCAGACTTTAGCTTGCTCCAAGGTTTGGGATTTCTCAACAGGTCGCTCAATGTACCCTGACTCCTGCCTAGGACCCGCTGAGCAAACACCGCCTGTGGTATGCTATACTTCTTCAGCTCATTGCTCACTCTCACGGCTATCTCCCTCGTGTTAATCTCTTCTAGATCTCCAGCGGCACAGCCGGAACTCAGCGAGCCGTCGTGCATGTCGGTCGATGACGTGGGCTGATCGTGCATTGGAGAGGCAGCGTCCTGGCATCTCTGCAGCTGCTGCTGGAGGCTGGGTGAATTATGCATGTTAGTTGAGGAAGAAGGGGTTCCCATGTGGCGCTGCTGCTCCAGCTGCTCGTTCTTTAGCTGCTCGTGCAGCTGAAGTTGCAGCTGCTGCTGCAGCATTAAATCATTTGCATAGGATGTAGGTAACAAAGAAGAGTTGTTAAAAGTATTGGAATGAGTTGGTGAAGAATCGTAGGTGTTAGCAAGAGAAGAAGAGTTGAAAGTGCTGGAAAGAGTTGATGTAAGCTGACTCTCAATCATACTGGCCCTTTCTTCTGACTTAAGCATTGAACTGGAATTCACTGTGTCACTCTGATTTCCAAATCGCTGCAGCAGGTTGCTGATATTTCTAGTTTGTTGCTCTTGACGTTGCTGCTGTTGTTGTTGCTCCTGCTGTCGATTGCTATTAAACAACATATTGCCATTCATCATCAGACCAGGAGCCAATGAACCATACAAATGACTGCTGCCCAACACAATCCCACTTTCTATCTCTTCTTTATTTTTGTTGCTCTCATTGCCAGTATTATTGTCTTGCTCTCCCAGCAGTTCACTACAGCGCTCTGGCTCTTGTTCAAGCTTGTATGCAGCATAAATGCCGCCTGTGCTATTCTGCATAAGTACAAAATTACCCAACGGATTTCCAGGAAGAGTGCCAAACTTCTCTGAAACGGTAGAAATGGGTGGTAGGGGTTGAAGTGGAGTGAGCATGGTATATGTATTGCTATAGGTAGCCGCCGATGAATTAGCGGTTCCGGCTCTTGTTGAGCCGTCATTGTAGCCAGGTGACTCATCTGGCTCACTGGTATATTGCTGAGATCTAAGCTGCTGGCTCTGTGAGGAGTAGCTTGCTAAGAGTGCAGGGCTTAAACCCGCCATTACACCAGAGGCTTGTATTGCATTTAGAACTTCCTGTTGCGCAGAAGATGAGATTGCACTGGCTGAAAGTAAGTGCTGCCGATTTGAAGCAGAATTAATCATGGTATCATGCTGTTGTTGCTCTTCCAGTATCATCGAGTCATCATCATCGTGCGAAGATTGCGTAGCATGATGAATCTGCTTTAAGAGATCTCCGTGATGCATCATTTCTCTTGCATCTCTACCAGAATTACTCAACATTTCGTTTCTTCTTTCGGCATATTGATGCCTCGAAACATAATCTCCGTCGTCTAGCGAAGTTGTTGGTTCCGATTGCTGCAGTTGCTTTGCATATCCAGCCAGCTGTTGCTGTTGAAGCGATTGCAGCTGACTTGGAAGTTGTAGCTGTTGTAGCAACTGTTGTTGTGGTTGTTGTTGCTGATATGATAGCAACATGGCTTGTCGTTGTTGCTGCAGCTGCTGCTGTATGAGTTGATGTTGAAGCTGTTCTGAAGTTATTCCACTAACAAGGAGAGAGCTACCACTTCCAATACTGTTACCATTACCTTGACCGGACGATGTTACATTTCCTGCCAGTGTTATGGTATCGTTGTGCCTGCTCAGTATTGTGGTGGTATCACTTTCCATTTCGCCGTGCCGGCCCAGCGAGGTCAATCAACCGGGCGTAAGATCTTTTCCTAACCCGGCTAGATAAGGCGAAACTTGATCGATTTCTAAAAGATCGATTACTACTGATCGATAATTCTACAACTCTAATCAATATTCTGAGACTGAAAGCGAAACAATGTATCCGATGCCAAAATAAAACATAAAATTCTAAATATATTCGACAATCAGCTAGAATGTCGATAAATTAATCTAATGATTATAAACGTTGTGATCTAGAGATGATCATGATTTTACGACAAATATTATGATTAGAGTAAATTGTCAATCGTCCCTCCTTCTTTCATTCATCGGCAGCCATCTTTAAAGGTCCAACTGCATAATTTGCTTTTCCCTTTGGAACCGTTTGACCTCAGATATAAATTTGGCAGATAATATATATCCAAGATTAATTTCCTGCATTAACAATTAGAGAATACGACTTTTAACTTGGATGAAATTAACAGATTTTTCAACATGAGAGTTTTACCATTAACAGTTAATGGTTTTATCATAAATAGTTATGGGTTTTTCAAAAATTTGCGTAGCATGATGAATCTGCTTTAAGAGATCTCTGTGATGCATCATTTCTCTTGCATCTCTACCAGAATTACTCAACATTTCGTTTCTTCTTTCGGCATATTGATGTCTCGAAACATAATCTCCGCTGTCTAGCGAAGTTGTCTAGGTATAACTATTTATGGTCTAGTACCCTTCCTTGGACTGACCACCCGGATTTTGGCTCGCACCGTTTATGGACCCCACACTCTGCTCATCGGCTTTGATTTGGTATCACAGTGCTCAATGTTGTCATGGACAACAGTAGCACTCTAATCGTATTGTTGTTGTTGTTGTTGTTGGGTATTACTTTCATTAACTGACTTGATGTTTTAAACCTGTATTGATGTTTTAAACCTGTCGTTAGAGATATTTGGCAAGTGATGTACAATTAATAAGTGATGGTTCGAGGACTGCAGGCAATTTCACGAGCTAGGAAAAATTCTTAGTAAAACTCTGGCATGTAGTTAATACGTAATTACCAAATTTAATGATGGATAGAGGCTCAATATCAAGTTTAGGCCTAATGAATTTTTTAGGTCAATTTTTTTACAAGGGTTATTTATATGTATGTAGGAGCAGCCAACTCTAAAAGATATATTGATTCTTACCGGTGATACAGCTTCTTGCGTTCGATAAGTCTTCTGGTTTGAAGAAGCTCGATAGATCATGTGAATTGATGGAGCTTCAGACAATGAGGTCATAATGATCAGTTAAGGTTAAGTTGCTCTCCTGCGTCTTAATAGCGCAGGGGTAACGTCATCAAGTTTTAAACAACCGATTCTGAGGTGAATTGAACCCTTTTTGTGGGGTCGAATCCCAGCCGCGCTGATCTGAGAGTAAAATAGCGAACATTCACTGGACTGGTTATACGGAAAATGGTCTAAATTGTCTAACGGTTTAAACATATGATATTAAAAGTTATAGATTTCAACATAGTTGATCATTTCACTATAATGATTGTTTACTTTTTTACTTTTTTTACGCTGCCGCTGAGTACATGAAACACATAGATTTAGTATAGAATAGAATACATAGAATGTCTCAATAGCGCAATGGCTAGAGGTGCATATAACGTCATGAAGTTTTAAATGACAGATCCTGAGGTGAATTGAACCCTCGTGGGTTCGAATCCCAGCCGCGCTGATATGAGAGTAAAATCTCGGGCATTCACTGAACTGGCTACTCGGAAAATGGACAAAATTGCCTAACGGATATAACATGTGGTATTAAAGTTGATAGATATCAACATAGTTGATCATTTCACTATAATGTGTGTTATTATTATTATTATTATTACACCATCCAATCTTCGGAAATCTTCATTTGAATCACATCAACCTTTGCTCTCCTATGAGCAGTTCCATAAGCAGTTGAAGACCTATCTTTTCCATCTCTCTTTTCCATCCAGTGTCCATGAGCAGCGACCTGCGCCCAAACCACCTTTTCTTTAACTCCCTTTACTTTGGACTGAATTTCTGGATTTTGGAATTTGCACCGCTTTTAGACCTTCCTTTTTTGCTCGCCGGCTTGATTTTGCCTCAATAGTGCTCGATGCTGTCATTGATGACTGTATTACTCTAATTGTTATTGTTATTATTATTATTATTATTATTATTATTATTATTATTATTATTATTTGATATCAAAATGAGTGGTAAAATATTTATGCGAGTCTTGGCTTGTGATTGGTCAAGTAGCAGCAGCATGAAGTACGAACCTTAAATTGAGGGTTTTCATCGACAAGTAATTTGTTTATTTACATAGCAAAGCCACCATTTTTATACACCACTCTCTATATGATACACTGCTATATATGTAACTTTAAGCAGTTTTTCATCTTAATTTAGCATAAAATTGTGTCTGGCATGTGGATATGGGCTCTTTCTTACAAGTTAATGAACTGGTAATGGATAAGATGATTCTTGAAAGCTTTGTTAGACATAATTTTAGCATTTCTGTCATGTCTGCCAATTAATGCATTCCCTGCGCTAATTGGCAGAAATGGCAGAAATTTGGACTTTATAAGAGGAATTAAGGGAAATTGGACAAAAATCTGCACGATGTGTTCCGGTTTTGTTGTGTACTTTTGTATATAAGTAATAGTCGAAATACAGGATATTTCTGGCAAGCTTTAATGGTTTGACGAAATTTGTAATTGCAAAACTTCTACCATTTCTGCCATTTGAGTATATTAAGGTCAAGTCTCTCAAAACAGAGACAAATAATTGGATTATACATAGATCTGTAAACAAAAAATTATAGAATAAATCATCTGAGTCCAACTTCAAGCCATTTTGCCATTTCTGCCAATTTACGCAGGGAATGCATTAATTGGCAGACATGGCAGAAACGCTGAAATTATGTGTAACAAAGCTTTCAAGAACCATCTTATCCATTACCAGTTCATTGACCTGTAAAAAAGAGCCCATGGCCACATGCGACACAAAATTGTATGTTAAATTAAGATGAAAAACTGCTTAAAGTTGCACATATAGCAGTGTATCATATAGAGTGTGGTGTTTTAAAATGGCGGCTTTGTTATGTAAACAAAGAGATGACGTGCCCATGAAAACCCTCTATTCCGTTCTATATCGAAATTTAACAGTGCAAAAAGCTATAGCCACGATATACTAGCAACTTAGATGTTTGGCACAGTTATTTCTCATTGAGAATCTGCATGATCATCATGCACTCATTCAAGTTCTTGAAGAGAAGTCATTTGAGCTTCTGAGTCTTGACCTTAAAGTTAAACCATCTAATAAATAGGAGACTAGTCAATAAAATATAATTTTGAATTGTTATCGGTCCAATTCAGCGTATGGATTATAATATCCTAACTACTGAACCACATATTCGAAGCCATTGCCTTATCCAAGCTCAGCTACATGAATGTTGAAATTGTATAATACTTTACTGAGTATTTTTTAATTAACAACAATTAGAGTGCTACTGTCATCAATGACAGCATCTAGCACTATTGAGACAAAATCAAACCGGCGAGCAAAAAGAAGGTCCAAAACGGTGCAAATTCCAAAATCCAGATACTCAGTCCATAGTGAAGGGAATTAAAGAAAAGGAGGTTTAGGCGCAGGTCGCTGCTCATGGACACTGGATGGAAAAGAGAGATGGAAAAGATATAGGTCTTCAATTGCCTATGGAACTGATCATAGGAAAGTAATGGCCGATGTGCTTCAAATGAAGATTTCCGAAGATTAGATGGAAGAGAATTCCAGATCTGCGGTGCAGCATGATGGAAAGAACGATTAGATAGCTTAGAGCGCGAAGGTTAGCTAAGTCTCACAAGAGTAATTAATTTAGAAGACCGAGTAACAGCAGGCTGCATCACTTTAATCAAGTGAGTTCGTTGAAATCTAAAATTATTTAAATTAATATAACAGTATACTAGTACTAGTCTAGTGGTATAAATTATCATCATAATCAAAAGCTAAAGTTGAAATTTTTAATGCCCGTTTTCTGGATGGAATCGTCTTTAGTTTGTGTAACTCTGGTTTTCCATTGCGAGAAATGGTAAAGACATAAAGTAAACAACATAGAAAACATGGTAGGTATGTTGAGAGTAAAGAATCAGCACGTGGCCGTTATCTCACCTGCCGGACAAGTGTTCGTGTACTCAGTTGGGTCAGTTAATAAATTATATTTGCTATTCTATTACTATAAATATGTTTATATATTTATTATTTTAAGATAAGGTATGTTATATAGAAAATATTAGGTTTTATTATTAATCTCGGCTTGGATTTCCTCAATGGTACTCGATGTGGTCATGGATGACATTGTCACTCTAATTGTTATTATTACTATTATTAATATTGTTATTATTATTGTTTAACTTGTGCTTTATAAAATACTATCAATATAGTATGCTCAAATTACTGCGTCTGCTTACTCGAATTTAAAAAGTTATAACTCTAAATTTGATGTTTATTTCAGATGCACTGAACGGAGACAGTTATCTTTACCAGAATGTAAAGTATCTAACAGGTAAGATTTTGATTCGTTTACTTTTTTAATATCAATGGATAATGTTTAAAGACATGTTGTAAAAGTTGCCCTGCAAAAGTATAAATAATATGACTTTGCTTTGACTTCTTAAAACAATATACAGTGGCCTAGAAATCATGTTGCAGTTGCTTGCATGGAACAGTTGTCCATGAAAGTCATTGCGTACTCACTTGACGACGTCTCAGTTGACAGTCATTTGTTTTCAAACAATGCTATGGATATATTGATAAATACTAGAGAAATTTTACAGTTTTCCCTAAATTTACATTTATATTGGCATTTATCCATCAGAAGGTGATGATTATATCCTGCAATAAAGCATTTGAACATTTTCTCTCTTCTAATAAGAAATAAACATTTGGAAACGATCATTTTGTGCATTTAAATTCAACTTTAAAGGATCAACAAAGCAAAACCACATTTGTTTGCTAATAAAACATGTCCGATCTTCACCTTTTGGGGTCTTTTTCCTTATTTTCTATAGCCTATAACATTTGTTTACTTATTTCCTATTGGCTACACGATTCGACCTTGACCATGGCAGCGTCACACAATTATAAGGAATTGTTGCACAAATACTGCTATTTAAAATGACTGTATAGTGGTAAGGAGAAAGTATATAAAAACTAGATTTTATCAGATATTGTACTGAAAATTGACATGTGACTTACATTGGGCGTACATTGGGTACCATATAAATTTTAGTAAACGTCTAACAAAATGTTGATAAATATGTGAAATATGAAATTATACATGCTGACTTAAAAATGTATTATATATAATTAATTATTTCATAGACTATGATTGCACAATGCACAACATTGAAAATATGTTCTGCAGTGGCAGTATTTAATTTTGTAATAAATTGAAGTAAATGCAAATTTAGTCAAAAATCCATTTGGACTCATTATGATGTCCAAGATAAGGAAACAGGTTTTAAAGTAGTCCATGTAGTCTTGAATATTTTTTATTACAAAATAGATCACAATTTCTAATTTTCTATGCGTACTGACTAATTAATAACTGTAATATGGATTAATAATAATTATTATATTAGTAGATTTTTAATTAATAATTAATGGATTGAAGTATAATATGAAGGACTGCCTGAATTAATTTAAGAAACTAATAAGTTGTAGCATAATTTGAATCTATAGAAACAGTGAGACAGACGAGATCTTGGCTGCTAATTTCTCTGGTTGCGGCCGCTACTTTGTCGCCTGTAATGATCACAAGACGGCGATCGTGTGGGATGTGCTCGCAGGCTGGACTCTGCTAACCACAAGGTAGTGCTTGCAACCAAAACATGATATGAATAATTACATGCAGGCTTCGTGCTACAGGATCTGTTAAGTTACGAGATAAATTCTTTAAAAAAGTCCATCAGACGTTGGTGATTTCTATCCTCTGAATGTTAGTGAATTAAATATTATTAGATGTGGTTTGATGAATTCAAAGTATTTTAGTAAGTGTTGGATTTAAATTCTTGGAAAAATTCTTGTACTTGAAGTTTAGTAGCAATCTCAGTCTCAGCTTCTTTAGTGTACTGTATCATTAGTTAAGCTGATCTAACTTGTCTAATGCTAAATTAGAATAACCAAAGAGAATCCTAAGAGAGGTGTGAGAGTAAATATTTTAAACGTTTAAAACCTTACTTCATATCTTGAAGCTATTAGTAGGTAAGTTGCTTATGCCATATATGCATCGGATTAGCTAGGTCAGTTTTCTAATATGCTTAGAATTTAACTCAGCATTAGATGTTATTTTTGCATTCACGCTTTGAGCTTTAATTGTATTCACAAATTCTAAAATATTACTCACCTTTGAATCAAAAATATTACTGTAATACTAGTCTACTTACTCTGTTAAACCCTCTAGTGCACTGCCATGTGGCAGGTCCAATGCACATATTCATTCTCAGAGTCTGTTTTTGCGCTCATATACAATATTCCTTAGATCAACATGTTAATCATAAGAGGCTCTATCTTCCTTCTCCGTACCTTATGCAGCCTATAGCTTGGGAAAAATATCGCTTCTGAGATGGTTTTCTGTTGCCGTCGACTTTTTTTACTTTTTCACCTCTAACGACATGTGTAGCTAACAGTTGGTCTATTGTTTAGTTTATTGATATGTACTATATATATCCCCGTGTTGTGCTCGGGTGTGGTTGGACCACTGTAGAATTGGGCAACCGCAAACAATCTGCCGCGTGTACGTAGGAGGCAACTAAAGGCAAGAGCTGAGGATGGCAAGAGGAGACCCACCTCACCATGAAATATTTTCCTCCAGGATTAAATGGTAACTAATCCACCTAACTGAGGAAGGCAATGGGAAACCACCTCAGAAGCCATATTTTTCTCCCAGCTATAGGCTACATAAGGTATGGATAAGGCATAGACTTGGTGAAAGGAATAACTTATTGATCTAAGGAGTGCACACATGGAGCAAGAAAACAGACTTTGAGTATGAATATGTACCTTGAACCTGCCACTTGGCAGTGCACTGAAGAGAGAGAGACTACAATAACTCTTAGCCATGCATATCCTGTTTAATTAATGGTAACGTTTATATTATGATTGATGAACTCTAATGCTGTGTCACCAACAATGTCTCTATCATATTCAGACTCGGAATCATTGAAGGTCTAGTGACTGGCAGTTAAATTTTTATTAATAAAGGACTGACTGATTGATCTTAGAACATTGCCTCGGCGAGCCACTGCAGTGACATTCACTGCAGCCGCTGAATCAGTGAAAGTGCTGGTGGCAGACAAGTCTGGAGACGTGGTAGAGTTCAGTGTGACGGAGGAGGCTAGGGGCAGCGATATAGTGGATCACACAGTGCTCGGCCATGTGTCCATGCTGCTGGATCTGGTTAGCAGTTAACATCTAGTGAATTCCTTGCTAATTTAATCATTAAGTTTAGACTTAGAGTAATTGAGAAACCCAAGAAGAAACATAATGGCTAGTGGTGATGTCGGTAAGATATCAGACCATGGATCAGTATGTGTTGGTTCAAATCCTGGGCTCCTGTGTCACTGATATTGTTTTTGGGAGATGAAAACTGACGTTATCACCGGCTTTAATGCTTCTACGCTGTGGACCTTATATTTTGAGACTGTTTTAAATTTCCAATAGTTTAGTCAATATTGAATTATTTCTTTTAAAATTTAACCGTTTAAAATTTCCAATAGTTTAGTCGATATTGAATTATTTCTTTTAAAATTTAACCAAAATGTATTTACTGTAAGTTGCATTTGTTGTCTAATTTAGTTAAGTTTAGTTTATTAACATTAACATTATTTGTTAAATGTTTGGTACACTACAGACCTGTTCTTAATGTTCTTATTCATTTAATGTTTGGTGCATTACACACCTGTTCTAATGTTTTTAGTCAGTTAATGTCTGGTACATTATAGAGTAGTTCTTAATGTTTTTATTCATTTAATGGTTAGTATATTACTGAGTTTAAAGTGTTTATTTAATGGCTGGTGCATTGCGGATTTGTTTATTATTATTTTTATCCATTGAATGGTTGATTTATTACAGACTTGTGCTAAAGTTTTTATTCATTTAATGTTTGGTACCTTACAGACTTGTTCTAATGTTTTTGTTCATTTTTTAAATTTTATTACTGAGGATAGTGTGTTTTTTTAATTAATGGCTGGTGCATTACAGATTTGTTTCTTATTATTGCTATCCATTTAATGGTTGATAAATCACAGACTTGTTTCTAAATATTTTTATCCATGTAATGGTTGATGTATTGCAAACTTGTTTCATAATGTTTTTATTTATTACTTGTTGGTACATTACAGGCGCTATCTAATGATAACTCTTTGCTGATAACATGCGATAGAGATGAGAAAATACGTGTCAGCCACTACCCTCAGTCCTTCATCATTCAGTCATTCTGTCTCTCTCACACAGAGTAAGTTAATGCTCTAGCTAGATCCAGAATATGCAATATCATTTTAATGTTACTGTTGAAAGAGTTTGATTAAGTTTGGTGTGTTGCTAACAGAATCTGCAAGAATCTATCATTATCTTCCTTTTCTAAGTAGTATTTATTTTAGTATGGTTGACAAAATCTTATTTCATTTCAGTTAATATTTCTTTTAAAATCGTAAATCAGTCACTGGCATTGTCTTTGTTAAGCTCCACAGACTTGCGATTGCTTTAAAAATATATTTTATTTGAAGTGCTGAATTGTGGAACAATATGGATAATAAATTATAGAAGTAAAGGTGAAGCTACATAATTATTTTATGTATAATTTTGATATATTAGAAAGCTGTAAAGCTAAGTCTGATTCCATACTACTAGTGATACTATCCATGAAGTTTCGACGTAGATTTAAACCGATGGCCTCTTGCTTCTCAGGCAAGAATGCTATCCGTTTAGCAGCTATATCGAGTGTATAAAAATCTAGTTTTAAGATTTTTCCTTGTTGGATCCTGCCATGCCATGTAGTAACATCAATCCCATCTGAATTCATGGATGTGTTATGAATTGTAGATATATTTTTGTTGTTGCTGCAGTTTTGTTAGCAGACTATGCTATATAGATTCGGATGATCTCTTACTGTCTGGATCTGGGGTGAGTGGCAATCTCGTGTTTCTTGAAATCTTTCAATATTTATTTTATTAATCACTTTCTCTTCTTCTGAAATAAATCACTTTTGAGCAGTTTCTATTTTGATATTTCCAGCGCTAACATATTTGACGAATTGTTTGTTAAAAGTTGTTTATTGAAATGTTAATTGAGAGAGAGAGAAAGAGAGAGAGAGAGAGGGGGGGGAGAATGAAGAGAAGAGAGAGAGAGAGAGAGTGAGATGGAGAGAGCAGATGTAGTTGAGTTTTAAATTTCTTCACATGAAAAAATTGAAGAAATTGCTCTAACCATGTGGTTAGAGCATTAACGGAGTTTTTGCAACTGTTGAGGTATTGTATGATGAAACCATTCTTCAGTATCTCACTCTTGAACTGGTTTTGAGGCTGTTGAATTTGACTTTGTGATGCTCAATATTTCCATAAAAGATGGTAATACTGATCGTGTTGTTGATATTGATTAGGCATTAGTGTATAGACCTTTAATAAAAGGTGTTTACTTTGAAAAATCACCTTATGTATTATTTCATTCGTTGGAGCGGCGGCGCTGTGCATCATAAAATTGATTGTTTTGTGGAAGGCAACTGCAATGTAATATATCCTTAAAATGTAAAATATCCTCTCTAGATATTCTATCTAGACATATATTAACTGTAAATTAAGACAAATGTTTATCATTAGTTGACAAGAAATTGAACTCTAATTTTTTTGTAAATATTTAAAATACCACTATGTTAATAAATGAAGAAATGCATAATAAATATATGCGAATATATAGAATATTGCTAGCTGGAAATAGAAGCACATACCCATCCCCACACTCCCACTAGGCTTTGTTTATTATGTGAATAGAGTTACCGAAACATATTATAAAAGGTCTATAAAAAGATAGTCGGCCTATATTATGTTTTGATTCAATGTTCTATTGAAGATTAAATAAACTTTTTTTTAGTCTTTAGTCTTTCTTTTATCTCTTGCGCTATCTAATTGTAATTGTGTTGATGATCTGAAGTGAGATAATAACCTTTTGATAATTCCTTGTTAATTCTAAATATTGCTAACTGATTGATTGATTAATTTATTATGTATTATTATGATGCCTGACAAATTGTAATGTGCTGTAGTTGGTGAATTATTAACTGAATTGACGTACTACTGACTTGTTGTTTTATTGAACATTTCTATTAAATCACTTTATAATGAGCTTTGGATGTATAGAGATAGATTACTATTTACAAAATTATCTTATTAGCTTATTAGGTATATTAATTGATTGATGATTCTATAGATTATATTAAATAATCACGTTAGTTACGGATTATTTAATTGATTGATTTGATAGGATGGGACGGTCAAGCTATGGAACTACAGGGAAGGTCAATTGTTAGCTGATATAGACTGTGCACTGCACCTCTACCCTGACCTTTCTGCACCTACCACTTCCCATGCAGACCCCCCAGCTCTTCCACGTCTAACGTGTCACAGTGGCGCCGCTGCTGCTGCTGATGGCGCTGGTAACTGCTGCAGAGGTGCCGATGTCTTGGGTCTGGTGGTTTCTGATTGTCTGGTCTCTCAGAACTCTGATAGAATCGTGGCAGTGTCCTTTAACAGGTAAAATATAAATGCTTTATACTTTATTAGGTAACAAACAGTTCATCATCATCATCATCTTCCCTTGAATCCCAGTTTAACTAGGGTCGGGATAAAAATAGACTAGCTCAAATCCTCTCAGTCTTACATCATATCATCCATCAGTAAACAGTTGATTAAGTTTATTATTGTGGTTGAGGATTTCTGTTATTAAAATGTCAAACACTTTAGATCTCGTCAATGTGTTTGTAGCGATTAGTGTGTAAGATGGCTCACTCCAAGCGTGTTTGAGTTGTAACAAAGATATGATTCAACAAAAGATGTTACAAATCTGCTTTGTGTTCTATTTTATCATAATAATAATAATAATAATAAAAAAGGTTTAAGGGCCTTTTCCTCATCAAGAATGGTATCAGAGACGTCGCAATAGTACTATTGTTGCGCAGTGTAGTCATTGGTTATAGTATGCGTGACAAGCTCGAGCTTTTGAACGACATGGTTGATCTCTATAGAACTCCTGACGCGATTCCTTGAACAGTGTGGTTAATGTTTATGCAATGTACTTCACTCGGAGTTCATGACAGCTGCACTTCAACAGTCGAACAATCAAGAATGGAGACCTTCATTTATGGCTAAGCCATTGTTGCATGATGCTATAAAATGTCCTTAATTATAGTTGAGTGGTACACTAATGAGGTTCTAGTAGCTGTTTACTTATTGTTGATGATGACAGGGAGCTGGCTGTCATTTATGGCTAAGCAATTGTTGCACGATTTTATAAGACGATCAGAACTTGTTGTGTGGTACACTAATGAGGTTCTAGTAGGTGTTTATTGTTCTTTATGATGATAGGGTGCCGGCTGTCATTTATGATGTTATAAAATGACTAGAACTCGTTGAGTGGTACACTAACGAGGTTCTAGTAGATGTTTATTGTTGATGATGTTGATGATGATGATGATGATGATAGGGTGCCAGCTGTGCTGCTGATCAGACTGTCGACTGTGCCGGCGAGGCTGTTGGAGTTCTTGAAGGTTCTGCGTGTGGACTCTGAAGTCCTTGACTTGACCTTCACCAGCTCTCAACATCTCGCCGTACTCTCGCTCAACCAGATCTCTGCATTCAGTCTCACACTGGATGATGCTAGCGGCAGATCTTTAACTGTAAGTCACGCTCTTCTACTTTCTCTTAATTATTAAATTGCAAACTTTGATAGCTCATATAGACACGTAGAACAGCTTGCGGTTAAGTATTCTTTTTGGAGCATTCATGGCTTTTAGATTGGATAAGAATCCAGATATTAAATTACTATTGATTGATTTATTGGTTATGGAGATATTCCTGTTCGTCTGGGACTTCATTGGTAATATAGTGAATTTTATAATAAACGTTATATCCAGAATTCATATCTTATGTAGTCTGGAGCCAAGAGCTCTATTTCTGACTAGTTTGAGCTTTTAAGCAAAATTAGCTGATGATTATGTTCGTGTTTGATAGGTTTGAAAATATGATAGTTTTGAAGCTTCTGGAACTGCACTGCGGATAGCTTTATTTACAGTCATTGCATATGCATGTACACATGTATGTACATGTATATTATACATGCAGTCATTATGCATGTATTATATTTGTTTGCTAGTAGATTTAGTATATAGTTGGTAAGAACTTATGTGACTGGTATGAAACAATTTTTTTTTTTTTTTCTGTTAATTCTCTTTGAAGAACATACTAGTTAACTCGTTAAGAATGGTTGTAAATATTAATGATTAAAATTTTTAATCTCAGGATGACATCCTATTAATAATTAATATTTCTATAATTTAATTTTGTTTCATTCACCAGGTGACGCCACTGATTGAGGAAAACTGCTCTACTGGCTTATTTGCAACATGTCAAATTATCAACACTGATACCGATTTCTTCTCTGGTTAGCTGCACGTCTTTATTGCTCACTAAGTTTGAAAATTGAATTTGAATTGTCGTAGAAACTAGTGGTCAGTAAGTCTTCAAAGATGTACCTGAATATGCAGTCAAGTCTATTTCATCTTCAATGCTGTTTTTTCTTAATAATGAATATTCTATAAGTTTAAATTCTATTTCTTGGCATCAGTTGTTATGTAAATACATGTATATTATAAATGTAACAAATATTTAGATATTAATTCATTCTATAGCTATAGATTTAGCGTTAAATTCGTCGCCTAATGATCGCACCTCACACGTCTCAATTAGCATAGATCGGGGCCGGTCCATGAAAATACAGTAGAATATTTGTTCAGAGAAACTTTGTAAGCTTTTATCTTAATAGTTTGTGTATTTTCAATGTACTCCTAATTTAATAGTTGACGATGGACTAACTGTCTGTTATCATTATCTCTGGTACTGATTGATTGAATGCTTGATTGATTGAGTGGTTGATGGATGATTGATTGATTTTATTTAGCATGTAAAGGCAGTACTCAGAATGACTTGTCCAAACTACACAAGGTTCACATCGACAACCTGTCCGAGTACATCAGTAGAAAGCAACAACGCATACAACAACATCAGCAACAAAAACAACTCGAGAGAAAGCAATCTGGAAAGAATGGGGAAGGAAATACTGCAGGGGAGCCGGTAGAGAATTCTGCAGAGAAAGACTCCAGTGAAGCACACAATCGCAAATACAGGAAAAATCAGAAGTGGAAGCAACGCAAGATGGAGAGTCGAGTTAAACTACAACATGATGTTGGTAAAAGTGTTAGTGCCTGTGACACTGTAGACGCTTCAGACTGTGGTATCAATTTGGCCAAGAGACTAAAAACAGACGATAGCAATGGTCTGGAAGATAACTGTTAAGTTGAACAACAGCAGTTATGAACTTATTGTAACTATTTTGTCTTTGTCAAATATTTGCCTTCTCTCTCTCAATATTCCAGTCGCAATTGCTATGGTTAGTTATTTAATAGCTCTGACAGAAGCTTAGTCATTAGCCTGATTAGTAGGTGATTGCTCTGTCCAACTCTAGCATCATTGTTGATTGAAGAGACATATGTATGCTGAATTTTCTATTGAGCATAGATTATAATTATTATTTAGTTTTAGATTTTGTCTCTGTTTATTGATTAGAAACCGTTGGATAGCCGAATGGAATGCTTGCCTGAGAAGCAACAGGCTACATCGGCTCAAATCTCAGTAAGGTTGTCTTTGACCGTGTCCCTTGTGATACGGAAACAGACATACTAATTTTTACAGATTTTTCTCCGTCCATGTTTCCTACCAAACACAATTTTATGACCGTTCCTGGAATATATATTTACAGGCAACACTTTACATCAAAAGCCAGAATAAAGACTATATAGGAAAGACCAAGAGTTTTCTAGGATTTTGAACTCCCAGCATCCATGATGGAAGGGCTCGCTGTGGCAGCCGATGTCTCAAAATTGTGAAATATTCAACACGGCAAACAATGACCATCTAAACACGCACACTACTATAGCTGCACATCAGAGTCTTTCCTTGTCATTAAATAGCATTATGACAGTTAATAACAAGTCACGATAACAGTTACAAGTAATAGTAATTAATAATTAATACACGTCGATAGGGTAAATAATCAGCAGTATACAATTAATGCAGTTGTAATTATCATATAATAAAGCTGTTTCCATGTTGTAAACACAAATGACTACCACAAATGACTAATCTCTCTTCTAGCTTTAATGTATTAATTTAATTATACACTAACTGTCAAAGTAAAATGCTGCAAATTAGTACATGACTTGATTAATACTGTTTCAGTAAAACGATATGTACAAAATTCTACTAGTTGTAATTTCGAGTGAGGAAACTAACGTTAACCTTAGTTTTACTAACTTTTAGCTTTATTTGATTACATAAAAGATTCTTGGTCAATTAATTACCACGTTTATTGCTCGACTGGCCAAATACTGTATGTGTAGCTCAATCTTTGTAAACAAAGGTAATTCAGTTTGAAGCATTGTTCATCAATAGCGTGACAAATTTGTTTTGTAATTTGCAAGATAACAAGCTTCTTTAAAAATTAATGATTACAAAAGAATCAGAAGAATTACACAAGCAGTAAGTAAATCAAGAATCGGCCACTACATCCATCTAGTTAAACAGGGAGAACTTAGGCATATAGTTATTATTACTTCTGTTGTTGATATTCTCTCAGTACATAGCAGACTTTATCAGCAGCCAGTTCCACTTCTTCTCTTGTCACTGTGCTATACATTACAAATCTAACTAGTCTAACACCCACGTGATGCGACTTCACCACAACCTTCGCTCCGTTCCTCTCCTCTTTCTCTCTATCGCTCACCTCAGCCAGTCTGGCTCTGAACTCATCTGCAGTCAAGCCAGGTTTAACTATCTCTACCACCAGGATGTTCGAATGAACGCCCTCCAGATCAACGCTTAACACGCCCTCTCCTGCCTCAAATAATCTCCGTGCAAACAGGCGAGCATGCTCGTGATCGTTCCTAAGTCTATCCTCAGCGTCCTTCAGCCCCACCAGAGCAGCCGCTGCCAGCCCCCCTGCCTTCCTCCAACCTCCCCCCAATGCTTTTCTCATCCGAATAGCTCTGTCAATCAATTCCCGTGATCCAATCAGGACGCTGCCTATAGGAGAACCCACCCCCTTCGAGAAGCAGAAGTTGACAGAGTCTGCATGTTTCGCTAATTCCGCACAGGTTGTTCCAGTAGCGACAGCAGCATTTAGTAGCCGAGAGCCATCAAGATGTATGGGGATGTTGTGCCGGGTGGCTATACTTCTAAGCCTTTCCATGAACGCCACTGGAAGGATCTAGCAATATATATATTGTCAAAAGTTATAATTTTTATCAAAGAATCCTAAATCTCCATGCCATAAGCCATAGGAAAATAGTACTTGAAATCAATATCAATTTCAAATACATCTCATGAAGTTACAACATAAACCCTTTAGACTTTTTTGTAGGAAGTATACCTTTGGTCTGATATTGGCTAGTATACTTGTAAACTCTCATGTACTGACATTAAATTAAACTGTAGAACTCTTTCACAGTTGTTTTTCAATTATTTTAATAAATTTTTAAAACTAATTCTGATCATTTGCATTGCTATGTATATCTTTATCTGTCAAAGCATCAAATTTTAATTTTCATTAATGATATCATCCTCAGTTAAGGTTCAAGGCCTTAAATCCATAATATTTTTTATTAGCACATAAGCACTAGAGAAAACTATACGCTCACATGGGGGTGGTTTTGTCAAAATCAATAGGCTATAAATTTGTCTCCTACTTCATATTTAAATACTTATGAACTGATATTTATTTGTATTGGAGATAAAAATCAAAGAAAATTTAACAATATGTTACACAAATGAAATAGACATTAATACTTTTAACACTATAATTATTTTTCAAAATAATCTGCTTAGATTATGACACTCAATTTCATAAGCATACTAAATACGACAAACACTTTTATTGATTTTGAATTTCTTGTGATTAATTTAATTTCATTTTGTATTATTGTTACATTATGATGTTGAGAATTTTTCCAAGATCTAATCTAATATACAGTAGCAAATAGAATTTAGGGCAGAAGACAGTAACAAATCAAGAAACTACAGATTAACAAAGAACATCATACCTTGCCGCCACAGATATTGTGAGTATTTTCCACGGAGATGAGCCCTGTCCGTGGTTCATGGGGGTCGTTTCTCGTGCGAATACTGGCCTCAAGTAAATCTAAATCAAATGTTCCATCCGGAAGATTTGGAAGCGTTCGTACGTGTAGGCTAGAGAACTGAGATAGTCCGCCCTGCTCTTTGAGGAATGTATGGGACCTATCTCCCATGATAACCTCAAGCCCTCTGGTCTGACACTGACACGAGATGCCGAGTAGATTGGCCATTGTACCACTTACAACAAACAGAGCTGCTTCCTTACCAAACATCTCCGCTATCTTATAACAAAACACCATGCAGCAAATTATGCTTAAGTAAAAAATATCTGCAGCTGGTTTCAGGATACAAAAAAAGTTAATTTTTCTATTTGAGTAATTAATTTTACTAACATAAATGTTTTATCAATTAATCTTTAGTAGTCACAGCATTGCTACGTATTAAAGAAACAGATTAATCTTTGATATAATAATTATAACATTTATAATCTTTGATCTTATTCAATTCAAAGAAACATGAACGAAACATACTAACATACTATCAAATAAACATACTAACATTTATAAATTCATCTTTAGTATTCACAGAATTGTTACGTATGAAAGAAACAGATTAATCTTTGATCTAATAATTAAAACATTTAAATTCCTTGATCTAATCCAATTCAAATAAACATGCATGATAACACGACTCTAGAATGGCAATGGGGTCTATCAGAAAGGAAATACTGGACATCCATGGAAGGTGGATGATAGAAGTAAAATTGATAAAATATATTGAGAAACCATGTAGATTTGGTAACAACATTTTAGTCCACATTATCAAAATATATTTGAAGTTTGTTAAGAAGTTATTTTGGCAGAAGTTATAAAATATAAATCTGAACAGCCTGTTTAAAAAAACTCATGATCTCTTTATTATAAAAAAAAATTAAAGTTGGAGCCCTACTCAACACTTATATTCTCGAAAAGGCAAATCATAAATGACACGAAATCTTTCTCACTTTTAGCTCTAGTTCTGCTATGGTGGGATCCTCTCTGTAGACGTCATCATTATCAGTGGCTGCAGCCATGGCTGCCCGCATGGCCTGCGTGGGCTTCGACTGGGTGTCGCTGCGTAAGTCTACGACCCTCACATCACTTTCGGTGGAGCCCTTTATATCCACACTGCCACCTCCCATTCTGAAATGCTGCTTTTTATACGTTGAACAGTTATTTCATGAAGACTTCTTCTATGACAACTTCAAAGATCTAATGAACAATGAATGAGAATTAAATAGGAAATCAGGCATTGTTGTCAAATGTTATTATTGATGGTGATTAAGAAACTGTCTGAACCTATTTAAAGTTTAACAAAACAAAAAAAATTTCACCTATTTCACGCGAGCAAATCGTCGTCTATTGCAGCTTCCGAACTATAAGTTAAGTGTTCTCGTTAAATAAAGTTGCCAATTTTAGTTAACTTTATACATTTTAGTTAACTTCAGTCCATCAATTATGAACAGTGAACTTCAAACCCAACATCTGTGATCACATCATAACGCTTCATAATTCTTCATTTTAGTGCATTTCTCCCAAGTGTATTCATTCAAATCAAATCAAAATAAAATAAAATAATTTTATTTAGGACACAATTAGGTCAATATAACAAAAAGCAAATCAAGGCAATTGCAGATAAATAATTAGGAACAGAGTACTAACTAACAATCTTGAGAAAAAAAAGACTTAACAAAACAAGGTACGGCATTCAGTCATAAAATCATCCAACTAACTATATTGCTTAAATAGGCCTATTCATATAATCTAGGATCACAGCTAAAAGCCATCAGGAATCAGAAACCTAACAGAATTAACAATTATATTTAAGTAATTAGCGCTTGAAACCTATGTTGAACGCAAAATTAATATAGAACTGGAAAGGAAATCTTAAAAGTTGGAAAACTCAATTTTATCCAACATATAAGAAATAAGAAATAGACTACATATCCGAAACACGCCAAAGAAACATCTAATACATTAATTTTAAATGCAACAAGATTGCATTATTCTTAACATAGATTCTGATGTGAGACGGAAATATGCAGTAGGATTGCACAAGCAAAAGCGGCCTTTCGTAATAGAAAAGAACTATTAACAAAAAGTCTAAAGAAAGACACAAAGATAAAGATAGTGAAAACTTTGGTTTGGATCACGCTATTATATGGATGTGAGACATGGACCTTAAGAAAGGAAGATATTAGAAAACTGGAGGCGTTGGAAATGTGGATTTGAAGAAGAATGGAGAGGATTAGCTGGACTCAAAAGGTTACAAATGAGGAAGTTCTGGAGAGAGTTGGCACAGATAGACAGTTGATAAATGTATTAAGAAATAGGAAGAAGTGTTGGATAGGACATATTGTAAGGGGGGAAGGTCTATTAACCTTTATTTGGCCAACGTTCCACTTATGGAACAAATGTTTAAGAAATTATTGCAAATTAGATACAAATGATATCAAAGCATGCAATATTTCATTTAAAAGAAGAAGAATGCTACAATAAAGGTGTTTATTGAGGTTCTTGTTCCAACTCTTATTTAGGTAGCAAAATACAAACAGAATCACAACATTTTGCATTTTTTTGTGTATTTTTATATAAATTGCTATAAAAAAAATTTATATTGAGCCAATTTCTTTAGGATTTTACAAAAGAATGTTAAAATGATTGTAGTTTAAATATTTATAAATCATTGATCACAATAGTTCATATTTCTGATTCTATTGAATATTTCTTGGTCATGTTCCACTTATGGAACGTTGGCCGGATATTGTTACATATTACGTATATTATGCTTTATTGATCTCATGTAAAAATCATGCTATTTTTGTAAGTTTCTAGATACAATCTGAGTAAAGCTCAATACTGTATTATATATATATAAAACTAAAGACACAACTGCTATGTCTATTCGGAGATTTCTTAGCCTAAAGGAGGCTGTAGATTCAGTTTTAGCATCAGATTCGGATTCCGATTGCGACGAAATTGACATTTGCATTTTACCTCCTAATGATGGAGCGGATACAGATACTGAAGATATCGAAGAAGACAATTTAGAGGCGGATGAACCCGGCGATGTGTGTGGTCAATTGGAGATCATCAACAATCACAGTAGTGATGTAGACGCTAGTGGTCAGGTAGCAGTTCCTGTTCAAAAGAATCCTTGCAAGAAAAGAGTGAACTCGAGTAGCACCTCCAGTGTTTCTGCGAAGAAAGTAAAAGCGGAGCAGACAAAGAAAAACTGGAAAAAATCTTCAGAGCTAAATTTTAACGCCATGCCAGTCAATCCACCCTTGATCTGCAATACTTATCCACACCTGGTCTCTCTAAGCGCAATGAATATCTTTGAAAAGGTTTTTACAGAAGCTATGGTACAATATTTGAAAACTCAGTTTGAGCTGTATGCCCATCGTGAAATGAACTGTCCAACTTTTTCTGTCTCAATGACGGAAATTCGTCAGTATATCGGTATACTACTCGTTTCTGGATACTTCGGTTTGCCATCTGAAGAGGACTATTGGAGTACTGCTGACGACCTCGGGTGTCCGATAGTAGCAAAAGCGATGACTAGATCCAGGTTCAAGGAGTTGAAGAGGTTCTGTCACGAGGCAGATAATGAGAACCTGGGGGAATCTAGAGTTGCAAAAGTTCAACCAATTTATGACCAACTCAATAAGTCCTTCACTCAGTTTGGAATATTTCACCAGAAGTTGAGCATAGACGAATCCATGGTTCCATATTATGGACAACACAGGGCCAAGATGTTTATTAGAGGTAAGCCCATTTGATTCGGCTATAAGGTTTGGATGCTGTGCTCGGCTGATGGATACCCTTATCAGGCTTCCATATACTGCGGAAAAGATGAAACCTGTCCAGCCAATATCACTCTAGGAGAACATGTCGTGTTGAGCTTGGTCAAAGTAATTGAGGAACCAGCCCAGCATGAATTGTTCTTTGACAACTTTTTCACGTCTCACAAGCTTCTCACAACCCTAAAGTCACAGGGATTACGAGCAACTGGTACGGTTCGTGAGGGCAGGGAGGGTGGTGCGAATCTGGCAAACAAGGTGGCATTCAAGAAGCAACCCAGATGATGGTACGAGTACACTTGTGACGGGGATATTGGTGTGGTTCGTTGGTCAGATAATAACGTTCTTACATGCGCAACCAATTATGATAGGGTGAATCCAGTTAACAAAGTGCAGCGCCACATCAAGGGAAAGGCTGGTAAGGACACTGTATCTCAGCCTCGTATGATTGCTAACTATGTCTCTGGAATGGGAGGAGTTGATCTAATGGATCGCCTGCTTGGGGCCTACAGACCTAAGATAAAGGGCAAGAAGTGGTGGTGGAATTTCTTTGTGAACGCAATTAACATGGCAGTTGTGGCGGCCTGGAAGATTCACTGCACTGTTTCTCAGCCATCAGAAGCTCTAAGCCACAAGCAGTTTCGCAGGGAAGTAGTTCATGGTCTACTAAGAAGCGGATACCGTCAGCGCCTTGGAGGACCAACTGCGCCTGTACCACAATGTGTGAGATATGATGGTCAGCATCACTACCTAGAGTCTACCACCCAGGGTAGATGTGTATGGTGTACCAGCAACACTAAGAAGAGATGTGGAAAGTGTGAAAAAAGACTCCACGAAAAATGTTTTTCTTTGTTCCAGAGCTCTTTACAATAGGCAATCCATTGAAACATCTTACACTCCATAGGCTTCTAGCCTCATAGATAAGACATAATAACTTTTAATTAGCTAAAATTAATAAAAAATTGATGTTAATTTGTGTCGTTTATTAGGAATACGGACAATAATTGTATAATAATGTTAGAGTAAGAACGGTTATCTATACTACTATGTGTAATAGTATAATAACAATTTCCAGCCAACGTTCCACTTGTGGAACATATACTTTTTTCAAAACCATTAAACTTACACTTCTTAAACTTTGCAAATCGCTATTCTGACATGTAACCTGTAATTGTTTAAAATTTGGTTAAATTTGATTGACTACAACTATGAGCGGCTTGATAAAGGAAGAGGTCATAGAAGGTAGAATGGAAGGAAAAAGAGGCAGGGGCAGGCCGAGACTAGGTATGTTACATGATTTAAAGACCCACTCATATGTGGAAATGAAGAGGAAGGCGGGAAGACAGAGAAAAGTGGAGGCGCTATACACCATGAACCTGCCAGTAGGCAGTGCACTAAGAGAGAGAGAGAGAGAGAGAGAGAGCGAGAGAGAGAGAGAAAGAGAGATTCTGAATAATTTCTCCAGAATTCAATATCACTTAAACATATACAAAACACCATAACAAGTGTTCTCTTTACAGCAAACGAACAGTTTGCATATCGTTTTTCAATTTAGTGCGAATAGAAAGATTACGAATTTCTATCTCAATGTAATCATCATCAGCATTACGATTACTAATATGACCTAGATGTCTGGTGTAGAGTATTTGAGATCATTCAACAACGCGTACAAGAAAAGTACAAAGTAAGCTTTTTTACTACCAATTTTTATATTTACTGCATCAGAAAAAATGCTATACAGCGCTAAAAGATCAAGTGGACTTTATGTCAGGTCTCAACCTTGTTATCGCAATCAGCTGATTGATATAAACAACATTGACTGTTATCTATGGTTAGAACGTAGAGCCACAATGCCTACTCAAGATATTCACAATGTGAGTTTGATAGTTAAATTCTAATTTTACTTACAAAATTTTAATAAAAATCGCAAATGCCCTCAATCTAAACAGTAAATCTAACCCCACATCTAATCCTAAATCTTGTCCTATGAATGTCTTTATAGAGTAGGGGTAATGGGTCTTTATAGAGTAGGGGTAGTGTCATGAAGTTAAGTGGCAGGTCCTGAGGTGAATTGAACTCTCGTGGGTTACAATCCCAGCGACGATGAGTTGAGAGTAAAATCTCGGAAAATCGTACCTGGTTACATGGAAAATGGTCTAAATTGCCAAACGATTTAAACATGCGGTATTAAAAGTGATAGATTTCAACACAGTTGATCATTTCACTGTAATGCGTGTTTACTTTTATACTTTTGAAAACCTGAATAATTCGAGCAGACCCAAAACCATTGCAACCACTGCAACCATTGCATCAACCCACTGCACAGGAACTGAGACCAACACGTAAATCTTCATTCCACTAGTACGTAGGCCTGAGTACCCTTCTTTAAACTGAGTTCCCGCATTTTGGTTTGCACTATTTTGAACCCCACCCTCTGCTCATCGGGTTGGATTTGGTACCATAGTGCTCAATGTTTTCATGGACGACTGTAGCACTGTAATTGTTGTTGTTGTTGTTGGTAACAAAAGTGACTCGATGTAGAATCGAACCACGGACGTGAAAATCTAAAACTTGACGATATAAGCTTTGCCTAATTACATGTAATTACTCCACTGCGCCACGGCATTTTCCGACTTAATACGGTATAGTAGATATAGGTGTAATAGGTACGGCGTTAGAATTCTATCAAAATGTTTTTCCTGCGCATGCGCACATTAGATTTATGATATAGTCTACATGAGTAGGCCTATAGCATTGTACGTGTTTTACAGCCGCAGAACTCATTAGATCTTACTATTCATATTCAGGCGCAGATACACCATGGGGGATGTTGGGGATGCATCCCCCCACTGGCTCTAGCGGATTTTTTTACGGTTCGATAAGTTTATGGCGATTAGTTATTGTGGGTTATCTTTTATCTATCTCTCTCTTAGTGCACTGCCTACTGGCAGGTCCATGATATATAACGCCTTCACTCTTCTCTGTCTTCCGCCTTCCTCTTCATTTCCACATATGAGTGGGTCTTTAAATCATATAACATACCTAATCTCGGCCTGCCCCTGCCTCTTTTTCCTTCCATTCTACCCTCTATGACCTCTTTTAATAGACCTTCCCCCCTTACAATATGTCCTATCCAACACTTCTTCCTATTTCTTAATACATTGGGCAGTATTGTCTGGATGTGTAACTCGACGGTGTTTGACTTGTATTCACAACATTTTTGCACTGATTTAAAATCATTATTGGCGCACGTTTGTATCCCAGCTTGCGTTGACTGCTGTTATTTGTTTGTATTATGAGCGACACAGTTTCGATTGTTTATGTTTTGTACCTGTCTATCTGTGCCAACTCTCTCCAGAACTTCCTCATTTGTAACCTTTTGAGTCCAACTAATCCTCTCCATTCTTCTTCAAATCCACATTTCCAACGCCTCCAGTTTCCTAATATCTTCCTTCCTTAAGGTCCATGTCTCACATCCATACAATAGCGTGGTCCAAACCAAAGTTTTTCACTATCTTTATCCTTGTGTTTTTCTTTAGAATTTTTGTTATTACTTCTTTTCTACTACCAAAGGCCGCTTTTTCTTGTGCAATCCTACTGCATATTTCCGTCTCACATTTCCCATCATCGGTTATAGTATGACCCAAATATTTGAAACTCCTTACCTGTTCCAATTTCGTACCATTTATTGTGACATTAACTTCACCTTTATTATTGGACACTCTCATAACCTTGGTCTTTTTTATACTAATCTTCATGCCATATCTTAGGGACGTATCATTCAGCCTATCCATTATCTTCTGCAATCCAATCTCGCTGCCGCGACCATTCCTTGGTCATCTGCAAATCGTACATATTGTAACAAATTCCCTCCTACTTTTATTCATTCTTCCAAGTCTTCCATGGCTTCCTCCATCACTACCTCAGCGTAAATGTTAAACAGCAGCGGCAAAATGCTACAACCTTGTCTTACTTCACGTCCTATTTCACCTTCTTCTGAGTATTCTTGTTGGATTTTGATTACTGCTCTTTGATTCATGTACAGGTTCAAAATTAGTCTTCTATCTTTCCAGTCAATTCCTATACTGTCAAAGGCCTTCTCAAAGTCTACAAAGCATGCAAAAACGTCATTTCCATATTCTACGCTTCTTTCGCAAAGAACCCGCATTAACTTCCTATTGCTTTGCTTTGTGCCCGCATCCTTTCCTACACCAAATTGTGTTTTTTTGCTCAGATATCATCTCGGCTTTCGACTCGATACGATTATTTACTATCTTTAATAAGATCTCGATTGCTGAGTATTAACCTGATTTGCTGTAATCCGACACTCCACAGCCTTGCTTTTTTGAGGAATGGGAATCGTCACTGACTTGTTAAAGTCTTCCTGCCCAATACCTTGTATTGTAGACTTTCCACTACATAACCCACCATTAATTTTTTTGAGTGTTTCCTCCCTTCCACCTTTTAAGATCTGCTGATTTAATCTATTTCCGGCCCGCCTCCACCTTTCCCATACTGTTAATTGGCCGAATTAAATTTCCTCCTTCTTAAATCGGGGGCCCTTTTTAATTCGTCTCGTTGAAATTTTTCTTCTTCTATTTTAAAATCCTCTTGAGCTAGTTTCCCAGCTTTATCATACAATTCCTCTACATATTCTCTTCATCCTTCTTTTACTTTTTCCAGCTCGGTTTTCAATTCCCCATCTTTACCCATTATACTAATGTCTTTTGCATCTCCTTTCTATTTCTTATCGGTTCTTGTTAATTCCTACTCCTAGTATATAGATCCGCACCCCTCCCTCTTCTATCATATTCTGCTAAATCATCACACTTTCACTCCACCAATGATCTTTTGCTTTGTTTGTAATTCTTCTAAGTTCACTGTTTAAGCTTCTATATTTCCTTCGGCCATGACTGGTGTCAATACTTTTCCATTTCCTCCTTTCATCCATTTTGTCAAGCATCTCGCTTGTGATCCAAGGTTTTCTTTTAGCTGTATTTGCTTTAATAAAGCCATAAACTTCTTTTGCACCTATTTTAATAGCTTCCTTTAACTTAACTTAACATAATTATACTGGTTAAGGAAGTCACAAAGACTTGTAACACCAGTCTTCGTCGTAATTTCATACCTCTATACATTGAGACCGTAAAGGAAAAAAGATACAAACCTTGACAAGTTGATAGGCTTCAAAGGAGAACATAAGAAAAAAACTAAACACTCACCAACATACCACACCCACACATAACCAGCTCACATATAAACTTACACACAGGTATATAACTATGCACAAATACACATACATACATGCACCCATGCATTGTGCACATACATGTAGGCCTACATGCATACATACCCACACCCACACACATACATACATAAATACATACAAACACTCAAATACTTACATGTATATACATATACATACATACAAACACACATACACACCCCACATGCATATATATATATATATATATATATATATATATATATACAGATACACCCATAAATATGCAGATATATACATACATATACACACATACATATGTACATATATACACATATACACACAAATATACACATATACACACATATATATACACACATACACATATACATATATACACTCATACACAATTATACATACACCTACATATACATGTATACACATAGAATACACTCACTTGTACATACACACATCGACCTTACAGACAAAAATATGCAAGTATGCAGATAACTACGTACTGCAGGCATATCAACAATTTGCAAAATATAGTCATATATATATATATATATATATATATATATATATATATATATATATATATAGAGAGAGAGAGAGAGAGAGAGAGAGAGAGAGAGAGACCCTATATGTAATTCCTATATTAAGTAGGCTATTTAAGGTTTCGTTCAATTTATGTTTATTTTATGTCTTGATTTGTGAAAATTGCTAAATTTTCATTTTAATGCGAATTTAAAACGAGGATCGAAATAATAATAGGCCTATTTACTTTTATTAACCCTCTTATTATAAGCGTAGGCGCCGGCACCGGTACTGCAGGTGCCAGGTACGATAATTGCCGTACCACTTTTTAGTCCCAATGTTAAATGCAGTACCACGTTTTGTACCACTGTTTTACTCTTAATGGTCTTAATGATGCAGATGAGGTCATTAGTGTAAAAGTCAAATCAAGACTATAGTTGTTAAGCTGAAATAAATAGCAGTCTTTGTGAGAGAATCCCGTGGAGCGACATCGACAGGGTGTTAGAAATGATAAAATGATAAAATATGTTGAGAGAATTCAGTCATATATCAATGTGCCTGCAACACTAATGTGTTAATTTTCTGTGGCGCCCTGTCCTCAAGAGCAGATTAGAACTTGTGGGACAGGAACAGCTCATAGACTGCAGCATAAACAAGGGGCCAATTGTAAAGTTTCCGCCGTCAATACATGTAGGCCCTACAAAAGTGCTCATGAGCTTACATTCAGTTGGCTTCACAAGTTTAACCGTCAAAGCTGTACATATATTTTACTTTACACTTTAGTAGGCTAGTGTAGAGCTATGAAAATAACCATAAACGTTAAAATTATGGCGATGAAAGGGTCGTTTAATTCACTTAGACTAGATCAGTAGAGTACGTATAGGCTATTTAGTCAGAAGAATAATTCAGATAAATGTATTCGCAATAGTATTAATGTAATTAATATTAGATGTGAAGAATTGCAGAACGTGCCAGAACGTATGGTCCCTATCACCAGTAGTACAGCCACCTTCATCTTGATAAGTGATATCATTTGGATAATTGAACCTGTTGCAAACTTAAGTTGCTCCAGAAGCAGGAAACCTTCAACTTCCTGCTTTCTAGTTGGGCCTGACAGTATCATTAGAAGTTTAGAAACTGTCACTAAACAGCATTATAACTTTCTCATGAGCTGCATACGCTGACGCTTATGTGTAATATTTTATTACTAATAGTATAGTCAGTAGGCCTATGCCTACAATTTCTTCCATGTGCTTCCGCTCGTGTCTGCGTGCGCTTAGGTGCTTATACATCTGCGTGTGTACGTGAGTGTTTGTTTGTGATGTGTTCATATTTGCGTATATGTATGAGCCAATGTGCATGTGCATGTGTAGGCCTATGTATATATAATATGCATGCATAATGATACATGTTTGTGTGCGTATGTGTGTGTGCTTGTGTGTGTGTATATATGTGTATGTGTGCGTATCTGTGTGTGTATGTGTTCAATTGACAATCATCCTTCCCCACCAAAAATTTCTGTATGCGCGCCTGTTCATGTTAATTCATTCCTTTACTAACTTAATATTTACAAACGAGGATCTTTACATATCGATGTTATTGAATATATTAGGGATAATGTCCACCCACATTTTACACCAAGACCAGAAACACTATTATATCCTAACTTTGGAAAAGTTCTGGATGTAGACAACATAGTTTAACAATAATATAGACCAGGTCACATGATCACGAGTGCTATAATGTAGATGAGGTCACTTGGTCACGAGTGCTATAATATAGACCAGGTCACGTGGTCACGAGTGCTATAATGTAGACCAGTTCACATGGTTACGAGTGCTGTAATATAGACCAGTTCATGTGGTCACGAGTGCTATAATATAAACTAGGTCACAGACGGAAAAAGGGCTCACTGTATGAAATATTATGGTTTCCTGATACCTTTCTTAGAACATACTCAATCCAGTTCTTAATTCAATTCCATGTCATATGCATCATTTGCATATGGACCTTTGATAATATGTAGCGGTTACTCTGTTTACACAATAAACAAAGCCTAGTGGGAGAGTGGGGAGGGGTGTTTGCTTCTATTAACGGCTGGCAATATATTCGTATATACTTTATTTATTTCTTCACTTATTAAACAGAATGGTATTTTAAATAAATACAAAAAATTATATTTTAATTTCTTGTCAAATGATGATAAAGATATGTCTTAATTTACAGTTAATATTAGCCTATGTCTAGATAGAATATCTAGAGAGAATATAAATACATTTTAAGGATATATTTCGTTGCAGTTGCCTTCCGCAAAGCAATCTATTTTATGATGCACAGTGGCGCCGCTCCAACGAATGAAATAATACATAGGGTCATTTTCAAAGCACACGTCTTTTATAACAGGTCTATATATAGCAATTCTGTTATGCCTTTCTTCAATAAGCAATTTTGTCAGGCCACATAATATTTTCCATTCTTATCCAAAGCTGTATTCCGAACACTTCAAGTTGTCAAATGTGTTCCTTCCTTAATGTTTCATAAACATACAAGGGTGTGGTACACTGTAATGTTTTTACTACACTGATATTAATCGATTTCCTGTCTTTAATCTAGGTGTTAATACTTCAAGTAAATGTGTGGATAACGCATGTAGATATTTATTCTAGATTGGCATGTAGTTACTTATTCAATTCATATAAGCCCAGCACAAGACACACTATAGTTATACGCTATAATTAAATTGTTAGTAACAATCAAATCTAGTCACTCTTCACGGACTTGCGTAGGTCAATTACTATAATTTACTTATGACCTAGACGTTCTTCCTAACAGCTTTTTGAAGGCACGACGAAACTCCGCATTGAAGATGGTGTAAATGAGCGGATTTAGAAGACTATTAATATATCCCAACCACACGGCTATAGAAAATATCACGGGATCCACCACGGGTCCTGAAACGATTTCAATGTCTCTCATTTCCTTAACGTGATTGTTATTAACTGGACATCCACTGCTGTTGAAGCTGTGAGCATTCCTTCTAGAATTAGTGATGTCATTGTACTGAGTAGTGACGTAAGACGATTCGCTGGTGACGTCACCGAGATTTAAATTGTTGACGCCGCTACTGCAGTGCGCCATCTTGTATCTCATGCAGAGAGCGTTGAGTATGTTGAGGGTGAAGAAGGGAAACCAACACAGCAGAAACACACCTGTAACGAATGGTATATCATTAAAAAATCAGAATGTCTCAATAGCGTAGGGGTAACGACATGAAGTTTTAAATGGCAGATCCTGAGGTGAATTGAACCCTCGTGGGTTCAATTCGCATGCCTGGCGCATCTAGTAGAAAATAAGCATCCAAAGAATAGAGTAAAAGTTTCAAAAGAATTCTAAAAAATATAACAGCAATGGTAAAGAGCGTATCCTGACTTTAACTAGACATTTAGCCCAAACTTTATCATGGCAAGAGTCAACAGAATTGTCAAGATTACGCAAAAAGAATTATTTCTTTATGACTATATTTAAAAATAGATATCTTATATCTCATATGTCATATATATCATATTTATCATAAATATCATATATATAATAGCATATCTTGAAATATTGAATCTTCGTACCTAGTACAATGGCGAGCGTTTTCGTTACTTTTCGTTCCATTTTATTGGCCCTCCTGCATGAAGGACTTCCCTTACCCTTGTCCAATTTCATATCGATCTGAACAGCGTGACCAATGGCCGATCTCGTTGGACCATTAGACCGTCCTTTCTGTCTGACGGCTCCTCTATGATAAATACCTCTACCATTGATAACACTAAATTGAGTAGACCCACCCAATTCATCTGCCATTGGATTAAAACTATTTCGATATCCACGCCTCTCTAGCATCGATCTAGTTCTTGTTATACCAGGAATTGCTACCACCCTTAGATTAGACGTACTATTTAACTGATCGCTATCGAGGTTTTGGCAACTTACGAGCTGATAAGAATTTTTACAAACTTCGTATTCTTTTTCATCCTGAATGTAATCGACAAATTTTAGTTCAAAATTGTTAGTTAGTTCCGATTCACACTCTTTAACTACTTCATGATCGTCATCAACATTTATACCAACTTCCTCACTGACACTCAGGCAAAGATCTGAATTGCTTGACGTTCCACATCTCTGATCTTCTAGCTCAACCCACAAAGGTCTTTTGTGAACTGAAAGCGTGTGACACTGGTCTGATTTATCTTTTACTTCCTTTTGAGAAATTATGTCTTCCAATTCAAAATCTTCTCTCAGACGGTCAATACAACTATTTGTTAGCTCGATGTCGTGATTATTTTCTTTGAGGCGCAAAGGTTCTACCGATCTTTCGCCATTGACTTGAGATCCAGATGATTTCCGTCGCATTATTTCAGCACCATTGTTATGTGTTACGGTTGGTATACGTAAGATAGCAGCACATGTAAAAGATTCTGCCGCGGCATTCGCTAGGGGCGTTGCGACTTGCATTCTGATTCGTTGATGGTCTGTTAGGCATGCCCGGGCGTTGTAGGGCCTCAGCGTAACTCGTTGACCCGATCCCAAAGGCCTTTGCTCCCTGATGTCCCGCTGAGGGTGTTTAAGGGAAGCAGGAGAGGAGCTGTTGGTGCAGGGAGACGGCTGAGACGATGAGCCCTGCCCGCTGGCAGTCAGGGCCGCCCTAGTTCTCTCATTAATAACCTTAAATATCTTCCAGTATAGACAAATCATTGCTACGCAAGGAAAATAGAATGAGCCCATTGAGGAGTAGATAATGAAATCAGAATTATAGAACGTGCAGAGGTGCGGAGTGGCCGCCCGGTCGGGTGTGTAGTTCATGCCGATCGCAATGGGGGAGGATATCGCGGCGGAGATGATCCATGTGAGTGCCAGAGAGATTGGAACTCTCAGGCTCTTCGTCCGTCGAGCATAGCTGATGGGCTGAGTGACCGCCAAAAACCTAAAAATAGATCAGCATCACTGACTTAGCTGTACTAGAACCACGTCATATAGTAAGGTTCAGGCGTAACGTATAAGAGCCTCATATTAAGTAAATTATTGAGGATAATCATGATGCCTGGTACTATAGGCAGTAAAGTCTCTAAGGGTCATCACGATTAATTTATGTATCATTATCAAAATTCTCTCTTATAAGGTCTCTTCACTAAAGTCCAAGTGCTTATCAGCGCAAGTAGCCAGGTTTGACTTTGAGAGCTAAATTTTACCTTGATCAGAAGAGGATTGAAACAATCAGATTATTCAACAGATGACAACAGTGCCGGAATTACATCTTGGAGGGCCTGAAGCGCTGCATTTGTGCAAGGGGGACCCCAAAAATCTTACGATAAACCATACTCTAAACTCTTATCCTAAACATTAACCCCTTAACGGCTTAATTATGTTTCACTATATATACAGGTAAAATCAATCAGGCACAAATAGATCCAAAATACAGTGGATAAAATAAAACTATGACATAGTAAAATATTATTCATATGTTACCCACAGTCCGAAAACTTGATTGTATACAGAGTTAATATCTAAATTTAATTATTTTTTTGTATTTGGTTTTAACTTGCAATGACCATTGCAAACTACTGGATAATCTCTACACTACCAATAAATTTTGAGTAGGTCTTCAATTGGATTAATATTTTTTCTTTTCCAAAACTATAGTAATTATGAGTCAATTTTGTAAAGAATGGTCACTTAATCGTTTTATTTTTTAGTTCATTCTGTCAGGGTAATGGTAACTATTTGAAGTTTAAAGAAGTTTTTAAAAGACATCTCGGCGGGCTCCTTTGGTCGGGGGGTGGGGTCCCTCAGCACGTGGTGAAAATGCTACGTGGTAAATCCGGCCATGGAAGGCGAAGTACAGCTATATCAATTTTTCTTTTATGGAAACACTAAAACTTTGTAAAGTCCTGCCGCTAAATGAAATATGTAGGCCTAGTCATTAGGACTATAACAATGCACAAACCCATATTACAACAATGCACAAACCCATATTACAACAACGCACAAACCCATATTACAACAATGCACAAACCCATATTACAACAATGCACAAACCCATATTACAACAATGCACAAACCCATATTACAACAATGCACAAACCCATATTACAACAATGCACAAACCCATATTACAACAATGCACAAACCCATATTACAACAATGCACAAACCCATATTACAACAATGCACAAACCCATATTACAACAATGCACAAACCCATATTACAACAATGCACAAACCCATATTTTAACAATACACCAACCTATCGACACATATGGCGGTCAGGTTGAGTATTGAGGCAGTACAGCACAGCACATCACAGGCTACCCAGGTGTCACACAGGAGGTTACCTAACTGCCACACACCGTTGTTTACCTGCAAAACAGTAAACATCATCGTTATCGTCGTCGTCGTCATCGTCATCATCATCGTCATCACCGTCACGTCATCACCATCACCATCACCATCGTCATCGTCATCGTCATCGTCATCATCATCGGCATCGTCATCATCATCATCATCATCATCATCATCATCATCGGTAGTTTTTCCCTTCCTACATGCACGAGCTGGATTTAGGGCTAGCTTCTGAAGCTCGTTCGTTATCTTATGTTTTAATAAACTAATAATTTTGAAAAAGCATAAAAAAGTCGCATGGTAATTAATCAAGAGCTTTTCGCTTACTGTTATTTATTTGAAGCGATTGCATATAGCTAAAATACAGCAGGCTTCCCTCATGAGGGACTTTACTTTAAAAAGAACAAATCTTTCTTCCACTCGTTCATGTCAGTCAAAAATCTCTATAATTCCAAATATATTGATGATTGACTTAAATTAGTGGCTTTTTAAAAAGCCATTGCTAGAAAATAGCGCAAATAACCATAAACACGACTCAATTACAACTCGTGCCCATTCTGCAGATATAAGATTTTCATTATTGCTTAACATCACAAACAATTTATATCATTATTGCAGTTGTTTCGTTATAATACTGTAAGTATTTCAACAACATAACATCGAAGCTAATATTTACTATTATTGCCAGTGGCACAGTAGGGTCGGTAAGATACTCGACCGCGGATCAGTATGCGCGGGGTTCAAATTCTGGGCTAGCCCGTCATCGCTTTCGAGTGAAGAAACTGACGTTAACCTTAGCTTTACCAGCTTTTTAGTCAACAGTGTCAACAACTAGCTCTAAATAAGAGAACAAATGTGGCCAGACCTCTACGTAGACCGCTAAAGGCATGACAAGAATGGAGACGAGAATGTCAGCCACGGCAAGTGAGACGATCAGATAGTTTGTAGTGGTCCTCAGGGCTCTGTCCTTAACAACACTGAGGCAGACAAGCACGTTACCAAACAGCGTGGCAGCAGGGATGAGCAGCAGGATCAGTATCCAGTACCTCTTCTCTCCAACGTGCACGTCATCCCCTGCCACGTGGAAATATTCCATGACGTCATGAGCGGAGCGTGACGTCACCTGACTGCTGTTTATCTGGATAAATTCCATCGTTTGGGATTGATATCTTCAATGATAGTAACACTAATTGTTATCACCAATAGCTCCAATGATCGTAGCACTAATTGCTTTCTATATTCTAAGTTGACGATTTTAAAGGTTTACAATAATCACAGAAATGTAGACGGAAGAAGTAGACTCTGATTAGTCTATTTAAGTGCAGATCTAAAATAAATAAAAAATAGCATTGCTTATAATTCATTTTTAACAAAGTAGGTGCCAAGCCTTGAGGGTCTACAAGCTAGTAGTTAATTACATAAAGTAATAAATGCAAATAAAGTGATTATTTCAAATTTGGATTTCTCTTAATTAAATACATTTATACTGCATTCGCAGCCTTCTGCCGTCTAAAGCTTTTTGAAGGCTTTTTAAAGGATTTAAAGTTTTAATAAAGTTAGAGATTAAAATTGGGCACAAATATCGTTGTACTAAATAGTTTAGATTCTTTGCGCACATAATGGTGACTATTTTAGTATTAGAGAAGTATAATTATGTTCTATTATGTATAGCATTTTTCTTTTTCTTAGCCCATACTGAGCGTTATATATGTAAGACGTCCCTGACATCATCCCTGGATGAGGAAATTCGCGCTAAATCTTTATTATTATTATTATTATTATTACACATTAATAAGCTTCACATTTCTCTGCTTCTTCTGAGTTCTTTCTATAGAGGAATTGATTATATCGTTGATGACGATGATGTGGGTTTAACGCCAGGGTCAGAAACCCAGAGGGTTTCTCTTCAAGACGCCATGGATACTAGTGGAAGATATGAGTTCATATCTGCTGGTCATTTCCATCATCATTGAGCTCTTTCTCGTCCTGCTATTTGTCTAACTTATGCTGCAGCAGTTTGCATCGGTATCTAAGAAGGTTAAGCGTTAATTGATAGTATCCACGTTCACCTTGCATTTATTAAATTCTTCCATTACCTAACATACAGTTGTTAACGTTGGAAATCAGAGACAGGGGAACGGTGAGAATTGTCGGACGCCTGTAAAGTATTTACAGGTCTCCTAGTATCTAATAAGCGCCCATAGCAGGGGAACGCATCTCTGAAAAAGTGAGACCTAGGGGAACGCAGTTCCCCTGCGCCCCCCCCCCAACTTTAACCACTGCTAGCATAGCACCTCTAGAGTTTTATTGCATCTTGCTCTAGCTTCTTTCCTTTTCTATCGTCCTTCATTCACTTGACCGTTTTCGTCATCATTCTTCTTGACCTTATTTGGTGTATAAACACCTGAATATTTGTAATCTCATGCATCATCGCGTGCATCATTTCGTGCATCATCCCGTTCATCATCCCCTGCATCATTCCTTGCATCCATCTGCACTTATATCAGCAAGAACTGCAGCGCATTACACACTGTTACGTAAATGACGCAACGTCCATGATTACAGGGTGTCGTGTTTACTTACAGCGAGTGATATAAGGTTTTATCAGGTGTTTTAAACTAGTCAGGGGTTAGCCCGGGCCGCCCATATCTCTTATATATGACCGTCGTTAACCTGTTATACACGGTTTAACGGTACACCGCAGCTAGTTCAGGTCTGTTGCCGATAACATTGATTTAATAACAGGTCACTCCAGTGAGGCACTGAGCGCTGGTCGCCCCGTCCACTCTACCAAAGTGTAGCACAGATTTTGTATTGAAAAAGTTTAGCGTCGATAATGCTAGATTAGTTTGATTTACAGACCTTAGTCGTTTAGAGCTCTAATTTCTCGCCCGGTTTACTGGCTTATTGACTTATAGGCGAGCCTTTGAGACTGTTTTACTGATTCGGTATTTGATAAGATAGCGCTGATGAAATAATGATTGTAGTCAATACAAAGAGTAAAAGAAAGTCGTAGGGGAAGAATACAACTGATGCGATATCATGTAGGCGATGCGATAAAATATATAGATGAATAGCTTAGCAGAGATTTATTCTTATACGCCGGAAAGCCAGTTCAGTTTATGGATAAAGAATTCAGGAATATATATATATATATATATATATATATATATATATATATATATATACACGTATATATACAGTATAATTCGCTAAATTTTTGTAGCAATTTCTGGAGTCTAGGCGCTCACCAACCGAATGCCCTTTCTGACGTTGGTATGGATATTATTGCTTTACATGTATATACAATGTATATATATTAAATATGTAGTATATATATATAAGCTAATGGTAAAGCTAGTGTTAACGTCAGTTTCCTCATTCGAAAGTGATATCAGTGATGGGCGAGCCCAGGATTTGAACTCCGCACATACTGATCCGCGATCGAATATCTTACCGACATCGCCACTGGCTCCAACAGAGTAATTACAGCTGTAATTATATATATATATATATATATATATATATATATATATATATATATATATATATAAGGACATTTGATGACATTCAAATAGTTTTTACTTAAATTAAATTTCTTTTCAATAATGGTCATTATTTTTTAAATTTAACACATTTAGTCCATCATCCAATAACCTTGACTGGCTTAGTTTCTCAGAGTCTTATTTGTAAAGTATAGAGGATCACTTTATTACTGGTTTATCAATTTCTAATTAGCTTTTATAATGATTGAATCATGTTTTAATTGATTTATGTAATCATGACTTGTAGTAGTACTCTAATACTGTAGTTATTGCTGGTGATCACTCGTAGCAGAATTATTCAATTCATTCAATTCTTTCAAAAACTCATTATGTTAAATAAATCAACCTATCAGATATATTAAAATTAAAGAGATGTACGAGCTATACTTTTTCCATTAGCAAATCTGTGCTACATTTTCAATAGAACAAGTCAAAATCCGCAAATACTACATCGCTTCTATTTGATATTCAGCTCAACGCTTGTTTCATTCTACATCGAACGTCAATTCACCGGTCACTATATTACAGTCCCGAGTCTTTAAACCTAGCTTTCAGTCCCTCTTATTTATCGAAGAACTAATGATAGACTACAATACTGCGACATTTACCAGAACTGTGGTATAGGCACCCGAAACATGCACCAGAACTGAGCTATAGGCACCCCAAGAAATGTACCAGAACTGATCTATAGGCACCTTAGACATGTACCAGAACTGATGTATAGGCACCCTAGACGTGTACCAGAACTTATCTATAGGCACCCTAGACATGTACCAGAACTGATCTATAGGCATCCTAGACATGTACCAGAACTGAGCTAAGGGCACCCTAGATATGTACCAGAACTGATCTATAGGCATCCAAAGACATGTCTAAGAGCTGAGCTAAAGTTCAAGGAACATATTTCTACTCCCGTGTCGTCTGCTTTCCTGCTCCAGGAGAGCCCCCTAAAGATCAACGAGATGATCCCGTAACAAAAGCTACAGGTCTTCAATTATTGTAAAGTAGTCTCTAGTTTGAGAAAGGAGAATTCTGATTTATGAGTTGGCCTTCCAATGACATTCTAAGTTCAATCTTAGTCGCCTCTCGATACTTGAAGAGTTTACGGTTTACAAATGTTTTAGCGACCATGATACGACACAGGAAGTAGATATCTTGTATCACTGCATGCCGCACAGTATTTAATTTATCTGCAGTTATAGCCGGAATTGAGAGCTAGTGAAACTGATCAAATATCCCCCCCTTCGATTATACAGGGCCTCCATATTATACCTAAAATATGTGAGCTAGTGGAACTGAGTTCCAATGAGCTAGCCCACACACTTTAATCATTGAGTATTCGTCACAAATTTATCATCAAGGTTTACATACTGTAGCATTATTAATCGTATTTCGATCATTATTTTAAGTTATTTATTCCAGAAAATTCTCCAAACTTTTTTTTACTATATATACATGTAGATGTCCTGAATTTGGCTAAGTTCCTATGTTCATTAATATCAATCTCTCGTGCAATGAAATCGTGTTTTTATTTTGAATTTATTCGCGTGAGATTAATTAGAAGTTAAACAATTTTTATTGCTTCTTTTGGTAAAGGCAGTTCTTGTATATTTTGATATGTGGACATTTGTGTGTACGTCACTCAATATCACTAGTGAGATACAGTATATTATGAATTTATTTTTAATGCCTTTCTCTTTTGAATATTTCTATTTCAGTGACAGTCAATTTTAACCAACACAGGTCCACCATTAAAATATTAACCATCTTCTCTCCAACCAAAGAAAGGATTTGTACAATAAAATTAATAAATCCGATAAATATAGAATATCTGGAGAAGACAAGTTCTAAAGGGGATTGATTTGTAAAAAGAGGAACGTGAAAGAATGGAAGAAACAGAATTGTGGAAGATCGAGTCAAGTGATATCACATGTAAACCAGCTGATGAAGAATGGGTTTTAATAAATGACGAAGAAAACAGAGAATACAGATGCAGTAGAAGTTCAGCCTTGGACTTTTCGTTAAACTGAACACTGAGAGTGATAGTATCGCTTGTATGGTTATTACATGTATAGAATGTAAAATACGCGAAGCTTAAGTTTATGACAACATATAAAATTATTTATAAACGTAATATTATCAATAGATACACAAGCTATATTCATCAATAAGTTCAGTTGAGTCAACGTTATTGTTATAGTTCGTATATCTTAGACTAATTAACATTGGTTCTACTACATGTGCCTACACTTTTCAAGAAAATTATATATATATATATACACATATATATATACATACATGTATATATATATATATATATATATATATATATATATATACAGTATATATATACTATATATATATATATGTATATGTATATGTATATATATATATATATAATATATATATATTATATATATATATATATATATATATATGTATGTATATATACATCCGTTATCGTTATGCGTGCTAAACGGGCTAATTTTAAATTCGCAATTTTCTTAAGAGAAAATTTAATTTCAAATAGTTAGCGCCCCCTAGTGGCATGTTGACGTATGAACGGCTTCCTGTGCGGTCGTGTAGATTTAACCGCTGCCATCTCGCGACTTTAAAAGTAATCAACCGTCACGTTATCCTCTGCCCAATTAAAATCTTGCTCTAAATCTTCGCATCAAAATTGATCTTTCTCCCGTTCTCCTTCTCTCTTCTTACAACCCTCTCCCTATCTCTATCTATCTCTCCCTTTCTCTCTCACTATCTCTATCTCTCTGTCTTCTCTCTGTCTGTCGTTCTTTTACATATAACCAATCGAATACAGCGAAACGCTCACAAGAAAGCCCTTAAACACATACTGGTAGACTGACCCAGATTCTTCTGTCCCTTTGTAATCCACATTCTTTTCTTTCCTCCTGCGGTTCACATGTAATCAAATTCTTTCTGTACATTTTTAGCGATCCTTCCACCTATTTTCAGTACCAAGAAATTTCCCTGATCACGGGATCCTACTGCTGCAGCTTCCTTTGATGAGAAATATATAATCCATTACTCAACTATTTATATTATCAATCAGTGATCAATCAATCCGTCAATCAATGAATCAATGAATCAATGAATCAATCAACCAATCAATTAATCAATCAATCATCTATCTCTCTCAACCTCTCTTAGTGTACTGCCCACTGGCAGGTCCATGGTATATAACGCCTCCACTCTTCTCTGTCTCCCGCCTTCCTCTTCATTTCTCCATATGAGTGGGTCTTTAAAAGTAATCTATCAGTCGACAAATAAATATATTAATTAATCGCATAATAAGTAGTCGCTTAATAATTACATCAGTTGTTCTCTAATTGAACTAAAATTATAGGCTATACTTAAAGTGTGGATGGGGCATAGCCGTTTGTGAAGAGATCAACTTTTTCATTGATTGAAGTGCTCTCTATAAAGCACGAAGAAAGACCTTAAGTTGGAATATGTTCCGTGGACCTCTCACGTAGATGAATATTAGAGAAACAGAGAGAGAGAGAGAGAGAGAGAGAGAGAGAGAAGTCTAACGCGCTTACGCTGAAGAGGAGGCCTAACGGAAATCATTTAACATTCGAATTAAACCTCAAGTAAGCCTATTAAAAAATTAACTAAATTCTGTTTCAACATTAAACAGAAATAATTTGCAAACCTGCTTCTAGAGTGCACGAGATGTAGATAGATTGGATTGATTCTATTGATTGGATTGATTGGATTGATTGGATTGATATACAGACAGATATACAGACAGATATTGGATTGACTGGATTGATATACAGACAGATATACAGACAGATATACAGACATACAGACAGACAGACAGACAGACAGACAGACAGACAGACAGACAGACAGACAGATAGACAGACACAGAGAGAAAGAGAGTGTGAGAGAGAGAAGAACGAGATCGAGGAATAAGAGTCGTACTCACGAAGAAGGACAGCAAGAGGTATGTACACCGGTATTAACAACAACAGTGTTAGGCCTCGATGATTTCGATTTCGAATCGACAGTTCATGATGTCGGTGACTTTTAAAAATCGAAATAATTTTCAGAGTTTGCGAATATAAGTTCTTGGCCTATTAGATAACATCAGAATTTGTAAGTCAAAGATTTGTTAATGTAGCATCTCGTTGGAAAAGAATTCGCAGTCTAGAAGTCATCAATCTTGTTGTCGGTTAAATTAGCTTCAGGGTCACTCCGCGAAGACTGAAAACAAGGTCCATTTATGTTTCGTATTTCAAAGACGTCCAATTAATGAACCGGGGTAATTAACAAATTAACTGAGTCGAACGAAATTAGCATCATTATTAATTAAAGTACTGCAATTGCATAAAACAACATCGAGTACCATAGTACAATTAAAATGACACAGATAAATCTACATAGGCCTATAGAATAAAAACTACGCTTAGATTAAAACCTCTCTCTCTCCCTCCCTCTCTCTCTCTCTCTCTTTATTTGATATTTAACTTTCTATAAGTTAATTTTAGTTTATATTTATTTTGTGACATAGTTATATCATGAAAATATATGTTAGACTTCATATTGCACATTAACGGGTTAATTGTAATTTATAAGCTTTGCGTGGAATAATACCACAAAACTGCAGCATAATTTATCAATCAATCAATGAAGGTTTAACGTAAGGTCCGTGTCAACCAAAGACAATATGGGCAACGTTTCGAGTTAACTATATACTGCTGAGCTCAGACAATATATGCCTCCTGAACTCCTCCGAGACCGACAAAAAGGGATCCAAATCAGTTTCAAGTGCTTATTCTTAAGAATTCAAATTTATTTGAGAATTTTAACTATATCCTTGTTGTACGATGATCGATGAGGTGCTCTTTAAAGAGATAGTGGGAAACAAACTCTAAGAGCAGGAATATAATGAATTTATTGTTTGCAGAACACTAATATGTATATATATATATATAAATATATACTGTGTATATATATATATATATATACATGTATATATATATATATATATATATATATATATATATATATATATACAATACATGAAAGTAATATATTATATATAATATTATAATTATTTTATAGTTATATATAATATATATTATATATAGTTATATATAACTATAGGAGCCGGTGGCGAAGTCGGTGGGATACTCGACCGCGGATCAGTTGATGCGGGTTCGAATCCTGGGCTAGCCCGTCACTGACATCGCTTTCGAGTGAAGAAACTGACGTTAACCTTAACTTTTTATAGCTTTTTAAAATATATTTTATATAGTTATATATATACATATATATATATATATATATATATATATATATATATATATATATATATATATATATATATATTGTTATTATTATATATAGGGAGAGATAGAGATTGGGAGGGATGGATAGACATATCAAGAGTTATTTTAGGTAACAGCAGAAGACAATAATGAATTTATTACGTAATCTAAAACTATAGTCGCAGTTGCAACGACCTGTAAATGACTCAAGGCATATAATAAAATATTAGCAGATTATTGACTTTTCTACCGATACCGTTTTAGACTGAATGACGTCAAACAATGAATTTCTCTCTGCAATATAAGCTGCACTATTAAACATATACACGCTACTTCACTCTCTTTATTGTTCTGTTAAGTGGCAGGTCCATGGTAGGCCTACATGTACATAATAGGTAGGCTTACCATAAACGTGCCACTTGCCCACAGCTTTCACACCCTGTTGGATCTCTTTGTGCTAATTGCAAAGTAAAATTCCTGTCATTATAATCGTTCATTTCATCACTTTTTATGAGAAATGTTCATTAGGCAGCTGGTGACTTCAAAGATGGTAATGGATCGAAATTCATTACAATATATTCTGTCTAATCCAGTTTATAATAACTTCAGAAAGAAGACTCGTAATATTATGTGATTCAGTTGAATGACATGACATATAGCGCCACCTGCTCAGGCGGCAGCTTTCGAAATTTTCTTACTGCAATAATTCTTTTACTTTTCACAATTAAATTATTTTATTGACCCGTGGTGCGCGAATAGATAATACTTTTATTTAATTCATCTTCCGACAGCTACGTACGTAACCCTTGAGGTAGAAATTTTATCCGCTTGTCAGCAGTAATTTAATTTCATATTTAAATTAAAATTCAATATTTGGTAAACACTCTTCTAATTTCAAGTTAGAGGTATATGATCTTAGCTTTAAAATTAATCAGCGAATTACGTAGCAAAATTATTTCAGTCAATTTCAATAAAGTAGATCAAATAAATAAGCGACTCTATTTTAGCCACAATAATCTAATATAAAAATTTGTCAGAAGAGTATTTAACTTAAACATACTGTATCGACATGTTTAATTTAAGAATAAACTACGTAAATTTTTATTTTTAAGGCGAAACGAGATTAAATTTTGACATGAAAATCACTACGTTTAGAAATATTTAAACACATTAGTCTTGCGTGATATCAGAAGTTTTCTCGTGAAAATCATAATATAGTATAAGAATAAAACGACAATAATATTTGGCTATATTTAATTCTTGCCCAGCATTTATTTTTACTCTAGTATGAAAATATATGAACAAGTTATGAATAAGTTATGAACAAGATATAAGCAAGATATTAACAAGAAATGAACAAGAAATGAACAAGAAATGAACAAGAAATGAACAAGATATGAACAAGATATGAACAAGATATGAACAAGATATGAACAAGATATGAACAAGATATGAACAAGATATGAACAAGATATGAACAAGATATGAGCAAGATATGAACAAGATATGAACAAGATATGAACAAGATATGAACAAGATATGAACAAGATATGAGCAAGATATGAACAAGATATGAACAAGATATGAACAAGATATGAACAAGATATGAACAAGATATGAACAAGATATGAACAAGATATGAACAAGATATGAACAAGATATGAACAAGATATGAACAAGATATGAACAAGATATGAACAAGATATGAGCAAGATATGAACAAGATATGAACAAGATATGAACAAGATATGAACTAGATATGAACACGATATGAACACGATATGAACAAGACATAAACAAATTATGAACAAGATATGGGCAAGTTATGAACAGGATACGAACACGTTATGAACAAGATATGAACAAGTTATGAATAAGATACGAACACGATATGAACAAGGTATGAACAAGTTATGAACAATATATGAACAAGATATGAACAAGTTATGAACAAGTTATGAACAATATATGAACAAGATATGAACAAGTTATGAACTATATATAGGCAAGATATGAACAAGGAGGATTCAAGAAGGAATTCTAAGTCAATTATTTCATTAAATCGCTCAATGCATTCAGCGTAGTGACGAAGCTCTCGGCAGGTTACTAAAAATCACAAAAACACTGGCAAAGCTCAACTTACAGAAATGCCTAGCACAGCCTCTAGTTAAGCTAAACTTACAGTCTCTGGTTTAGACTAATAGGCTGATGTTAACGTCCTTTTTCTGTCTCAAATTTCAAATCCATGCAGAATCCAGAGGTCAATTCTAGAGCACTGGACTTGATTCCTGCACCTATTGATCCGAAATCTGATGATTTGACAACAAGTCACCGGCTCAGCCCAAATTGTTGTGAAATAATGCGCTTAGTATACTATATACATGTACTTACTTTGCTAATCGATGAATTTCTGCATAAACTATACTTTTGATCTCTTTCTCTCCATATAGTGTATGCACATTTATATGTATATATATATATATATATATATATATATATATATATATATATATATATTCCTACGTTAGTTCTTTTCTATTTTCACTTCATTACCCGTGCCTAACTCACCCCTCTATTATATTTATCTTTCTCTCTCTAGAATTTATCTGTATTGAACTCAATATCTCCATTTCTTTCGATCTCTAGGTTTTTCTTTTCTCTGTATCTGTAATTCTCCCTCTATATCCATTTATATTTAGTTTTTAATTTCAACCTATCTATACCTCTCTCAATATCTAAGTAGTTTTATTTCCCTCTCTATTTCTCTCTTTCTCTCTCTCTCTCTATTGTTTCTATTCCCTCTTTCTCCCTTTCTCTTACTACACTTATCTTTCTCTATGTCTCTATTCATGGTTTTAATCCTTATTTGAACAACCTTTGGGTCGCCCAGAACATCTCAACAATCCATCAATAGACCAGCAATGTTGTCGAGTACATGTTGAAGCGTGGACATGTTATTGCGTAGATTGACAAAGCGGTGTGATGGCTGAACGTGACGTGTCGACCACAACGAGTGATTTGCGCACAATTCAATAATCAGAGTCAGCAGCTCTATGTTCAGTAATAACAGACCGGCCACCGGTTTGTGAAATATTGAATTCCTCCCCCGATCATTGTGTGATGCCATCAAGTGATTTGTTCCCGGCAAAATCAACTGCTGATGGATGCCATCATGTGATATGTGCCCAGCAACATCAGCTGTTGATGTGATGTCATCATGTGATATCTACTCAGCAACATTAGCTGTTGATGTGATGTCATCATGTGATATCTGCTCAGCAACATTAGCTGCTGCTGCTGAACTTTTTATTGAAAATTTATCACGTCTCATAGAAGCAACGATTTGTAATAAAAGGACCAAATAAAGTAACAGTCATAATCGTGTAGTACTAATTCCTTCTCCTATCAAATGAAACAAGTGAGGAAGTGCGGAGACATAGAAACAAGTGAAGAAATGCAGAGACATAGAAATGAGTGAGGAAGTGCAGAGACATAGAAACAAGTGAGGAAGTGCAGAGACATAGAAACAAATGAGGAAGTTTAGAGACAGAAACAAGTGAGAAAGTGCAGAGACATAGAAACAAGTGAGGAAGTATAGAGACATAGACATAAGTGAGGAAGTGCAGAGACACAGAAATAAATGAAGAAGTGCAGAGACATAAAATTTAATATAAAACGTATACTATCAAGTATATAGAAATATATATGTATCTTTAAGTGTATTGTAATGTTTATTACTTTTACATAAATGTGTATTATATAAATGTATATTAGTGTATTTAAATGTCTATTACATGTAAGAGAAAAGTAGAAATGTAGATTGATCACGGATTTCATCATATTGATAGAATCATGGCTTGCAAAATACTAAATAATAACGCAGGAGTCTACTGATGGTTGTATTTATTATATATATATATATATATATATATATATATATATATATATATATATATAGACTATATATATGTGTGTGTATATATATATATGTATATATATAATTTACAATGCTATGATCTACATTTGAATTATGTGTCATATCTTGGGCTTTGGCTTTTTTCTCATTGAGACTTTGTGGCTTTGCCACATTTCACATGCAACATTGTGGCTTTGCCACATTTCTGGACTTTTCTCAGGACTACTAGATGAAATACAATAAAGCGTCTCGGTGCTTACGCTGTATTTTTCACTCTTAAAACCTTTCTAGCTCGTTAAAATATTTAGGTTTTACCTATTCTACATTGAAAAATAAAATTAATTTCATACAACACGCCAAAAACAACGGGGGACATTAAGCACAGACCCGAAGGCTCTGTCGTATGCCTATCAAATTTGGCTACTTACAAAGAAGGAAGTTTAGTGCGAGTTGCAGGTAATAAGCTATAATAAGCGAATGTGCCAAAAGATTTGTATTACAAGGGCACCAAGAAATTTAGTAGGAGAACAAGAGTAAAGTTAGAAAACATTAAGCGTGAACGAAAGAAGACGTCAATTGGTATTATAGGATTGAGTGAAGTGAAGGAAGGGAGGAGATTTCGTGGGTGATGAGCCCAGAGTTATTTGCCTGTAATTTAGTAGGCTATACAGTATACACTGTATGCAGTACATATCCTGGTTATATTATGAACAATCATTCCATTATTGCCATTAATTCCTAAACGCCTTAGAGTTTAACATTTTTGCGTAGAGACTCCATAAGATTTTAAGGGTAACATGCACTAAAGCTTTACAATAGTCAGATTTTTCTATTACGGAATTCCCTTCCTCTCTCTTTCTCTCTTGCTCTCTCTCTCTCTCTCTCTCTCTCTATCCTTAAATGCAGCACTATTAGTGGAATAATTGTATTGAAATTAGTTGTACTTACCTTTTTTCGTAAAAAAATAACTAAGAGTATTATTGATGGCTATGAGAATTTGTACCGATATCCAATTTTAACATACAGCCCAGATTAGCATTATCTAAAATTATCTCCTATATGGAATTATTGCTACTTTAACAACTTGTACACTTAATCTATGCCTTTCACGCAAGCAAAACCATGTGTTCTTATTCTTTAATTAAACTCATGAAGTCCTAGGAGATAAGGGAATCTACCGTTCTGTACTCATTCCACGGAATCCTCAAACGTTCTGCTCTAGATATTGTCAGCTGGACTCCAATACACTCTTCTTAGATATCCTGTGGCGGAAGTGCGAACTTTTATAGGAGGATGTGTGCAAGGACTCAAAACCAAGGACAAAGAAATAAACGATGAAGGGATTCAATTTCAAAGGTGTCTCATTAACATTAAACTGGATGAAATATTAAAATTAAATATTCAGACAAAATAGCCTAGCTACAATACGGGGTTTATGAAAATAAACCGTATCAATAATAAATCCAACACGATCAAAGGAAATCATTAATAATGTAGCAAATTTTACTAAATCTCTTATCTGATTTATAACATAGTCTACGTATATACATGGATATATATATATATATATATATATATAATATATTATACTGTATATAATATATATATTTATATACATGTATAGTCTATATATATATATATATATATATATATATATATATATATATATATATATATATATATTCTATACGTGTATATATGCGTGTTTATATATACCTGAATATATATATATATATATATATATATATATATATATATATACTGTATATATTAGAATTTTTCTCCAGAAGTTTTCATGAGACTCGTCTTGCGTGCATTAATTTAAGTCCTATTCCTTCCATAAACGCACCGTTATAGCCCAAACATATATTTTATGGCCATAGCCCTATTGTAGAATGATTATTGACTAAACTAGTTAGTCTTAAACGCTCTCTCTCTCTCTCTCTCTTTCACTAGTGCCAAGTGTCAGATCAAAGGCGCACATTCAACTTAAAGTCTATGAGGTCATTCTGTTTACGAATAATTTCATCCCATTACAATTGCTAAGCCATTCAACATCTGCCTGTAGCATTTATCTTATTAAAATATGGCTACTGATGTAAGTACTAAATTCATTCTGACTATTGACATCATAATGAAAAATCTCGAGATTAGATAGATTAGGGGCATTATCCCCTCACACCACGCCGGCTCTGAATCGATAGACTTAGGGCAACTGTACTCGGTGACTACAGTCATCCGAGCCACTAAGATGAACCAGTTGATTAAATCTACTTGAGTGAGTGTTACACGCAAAATGGAGAACGTACTGTAAATTGTTCAAGCATTTTAAAACTGAAATATATCCATGTAGACGATACGGAAGCTAGTACTATTACTAATGGTAATGATACATATTAAAATTACTATATAGATTATGATTGGTTGATCTCTGGCAATTATGATTAGATTTATCGTAACTCGATTAAACCGAGGCTTATGGTGAGAACGATTACAATGACAGAACGGACTGAAACTCTGCTGGTCTATTAGAGATTTTCCCAATTTAAGGAGTACCCATAAGTACCACTTCAAGTATTACAGTTAAAATGTAAATAATTTCTTTTATAACATGTACTTTGTATAATTAATCCACTACTTTTGTCTGGGTACCAAACGAACAGAACAATCGTTAATTGCACGTGTTCTAAAAGGCTACTACTCAAGAACTGAATAAGTCAACGTCAAATGACCTCATTTGTCATTTGTCATACTCATTCAAAAACTGTCTGAGAGATTAGAATCGTTGAAATGCTTTGAGATCGGATGAACTTCTTGATCAAAAGAGTCTGAACAAGATATTACAAATATGTAGGCCTGCCTCTTTGCCTCGCACATTGCAGAAAAATTAGAGATAGTTATAATGTTTATATGGCTGGAGCTAGTGGCGAAGTCTGTAAGATACTCGACCGCGGAGCAGTATGTGCGGGATTCAAATCATGGGCTCGCCCGTCATTGACGTCGCTTTCGAGTGAAGAAACTGACGTTAACCTTTTCTTTATAAAAAATATTAATATTACAGTTAATAGAAGTCTGAGCAATCACACTGTGTGTTTACTGCTGTTGTCACAAAGACTAAAGTCAAGTATACTTTAATTTCCTGTCAGTGACAGGTCCATCACTGCATTTGAATCTCGAATCCACTGATCCTCAATCGGATAACTTACAGATATGCTATCGGCTAGGTACAATCATACAACTGAACTTATCGCATATATCCAGTCTCTATTTAATACTCGCTCAAGCGTTTCAATAAACTGTCTCATCTACGTGACAGTTAAAATACAATAAATACAAAAAAGTAAAATATCTGAGAACCTCATACATGGATGACAAGAGGATGACAAGAGGGGACCCACCTCACCATTGAATATTTTCCCTCAGGATTAAATGGTAATTATTCGATCTAACTGAAGAAGGCAAGAAGAAGGCAACGGTAAACCACCTCAGAAGCCATACTTTTCCCAAACTATCGGCTATATTAGGTATGGATTAGGCTTAGACTTTGCGAAGGGATTAACTTGTCGATCTAAGGAGTGCTGTGATGAAGCGAGAAAGCAGACTTTGAGTTTGAGTATGTATATGGGCCTTGAACCTGCCACTTGTCAGTGCACTGACAAAGAGAGAGAGAGAGAGAGAGAGAGAGAAGACAAGGAATAGGTGTGCGTGATGGTATTAAGGTCTAATTAGCACTGAGACACTGTACTGCAGAGGACTTAGTCGTATTGCTATTAGGGTCAAGGAAGAGCGGGGGGGGGGGTAGAGTAATAGGCTCTTGGTTTCACGTCAGTTGGATAGACGGGTTAGGAGGCTCTTAGAATACAAATAAGTTTCACAAATCAGTCAATGAGAATAATATGTGTACTGTAAATGATTTGCATCTACAAATAACCGAGCTCCTCAGCTATCTTCAGACGACTGGCTATTACATCTCCTCCTGTACTTTCTCTCTCTCTCTCTCTCTCAGTCTCTATCTCTTTCTTTTTTTCGCTTCATCTTACAATGTGTTTCTCGTTTTTATTCTTCCTTTATGCTTACCCTCTCTTCTATTTTCTCTCTTTCTGTCGTTTTCCTTGTTACTCTTTTTGTTTTGCGTTTAGTCTATCTCGTTGTCTCTTTTCTAGTTCTCTCTTTCCCTCTCTCTTTCGCTTTCTCTCTTTCTCTTTCTCTCTCTCTGTTTTGCACTAAACTTGTACTGTTAGAGACTGTCCGAACCTGTGCTTCAAATCTGTGGCCAAGTCTTACAGGTCGAATTTTGCTACTAACTCAGTCCTCCAATAATTATTAGCTTATTTGAAATTATCAATTATATTATATAACTAGTTTACATCACAAAAGAGTTGCAAAAAAGGAGGCTAATATGAATATTGCCGAATAAACGGCAGTGTACATTACAGAACCTAAATGTTTTCATCTGAGCAGCTCTCAGAATAGTGAAAAAATAAAATAGATTATAGCAATTAATTTAATCACATTTAATTTGCAGTATGAAACAAATACATGTATATTATAGATAACAAATACATACATACATATAAGTATACAGTATTTGAAATATATATACTTATATACAAAATACTATAACAAAAAATTATGTAGGTCCCGCTCTATTCTGTACTTCGGTATACATACTGTATATACATGTAGGGTCCAATATAAACATAAATACATAATACAAAAATATCAATTAAATATTAAATTTCTGTATATATATACAATATATATATATATATATATATATATATATATATATATATATATGCAAATATATATTCATCATCCTCCTCCCTTTAATCCCAGCTTAACTAGGGTCGGGATACGAATGGACCTTCTCCATTCCTCTTTGTACACACCATATCAAAATCTCTCCCATTTGTTTTAGAAAATTTTGTGGCAATTTATGGAGCATAGGCGCTCAACAACCTAATGCCGGTTCTGACATTGGTTTGGATCTTAGTCCTTTAGTTGCCCTCTACGACACGTGCAGTCACCGGTTGGTCTATTCTTCAAGCAACCCGAACACAACACGGAATAAGAATATGCATATATATTATATATATATATATATATGTATATATATATATATATATATATGTATATATATATATATATATATATATATATATATATATATATATATATATATATTAAACATTATATACAGGTTGATTAAAAAAAAGATTACACCTGCAAAAAGTTTGAATATCTCAGGCTATTCTTAATATTATCCAATAAAACTTTCACCAATCACTAAAGGACTAATTTCTGAAGTGGTGGCCAATTTTCATCCATTTTAGTACATAGATTGACCAGTTATGCAAGTTTTAGCAGAGCAATCTCCAGTTTTTAATGTTCTTTAAATCTAAATTATATTTAATTTTATTTTCATTTTGACCTTGAGAAGGGCCGTTGTGGTGGTCCAGAAAGAACCAGTTGCATCTGATAGCATTACTGACTATTCGATATGCTTTCCTCCTGCTGCTACGCAGGACTGCACTCGCTTTCGGAACGCTAGGACAGCCTTGTTGATTACAGCTTGGGGCACTCTCTCCCAGATTGATTGTAGCACTTTCTGCAATTCTGTCTTGTTTTTAGGCTTCGGTTGGTGTTTCTGATAGAGATGCAGCATGGTTCATCAGACATGGTAATACAGTAGATTTAGATCGGGAGAGTTTGGAGGCCATTCATTCTTTTTGATAAAATCCGGGTATCTCTCGCTGATCCGTTCCTGTGCATGACGAGATGCATGAGCCGGAGCACCATTCTGTTGAAAGATGAAACCATTTGGTAGAAGAACATAGCAATCATCAAACAGCTCCGGAAGCAAAGTTTTGACGTAATAATGAGTGTTAACCCTTACCTTCTCGTCAAATAAGTGCAATCTGCCCTTATCGTTGTAGCAAACGCCATTTTTAGGTAAAAATGGGGGGTTGCTCTGCTGAAACTTGCATAACTGGCCAATCTATAGATTGAACTGGATGAAAATTGGCCACCCCATCACAAATTAGTCCTTCATTAATTGGTAAAAGTTTGATTTGAAAATATTAAGAATAGCCTGAGATATTCAAACTTTTTGCAGGTGTAATCATTTTTTTTACTCACCCTGTATATATATATATATATATATATATATATATATATATATATATATAATGTACAGATTTTATCATTAATAATCTGCTCAATATGCATGTACTTGTATCCAACTATTTAGTGTTCATGGAAGATAAAACTTGCGTATTTTTACTTGCTACAGGAAGTTTTCTCATCCACAATTGCATGAAGTATCGCACAAATCAATAAGTTGATCCAACATAAAGAATACAGTTTTCTAGAAACCTGATCTATCTGCCCTTGTAGCTTATGTGTCTAATGTTGCAGCTTGTAGCTGCTTTTGTAGCTAATTTGTCTAAGGTAGCTGACTTTGTTCTGTAGCAAATGCTCCAAGTGTAGAGGCCTTTGTAGCTAATATGCCTAAACTAATATTTTTTTTACATAATGTCGATAATGCTGCTCAGATTACGAAAATATCACTTCTGATGTGGTAAAACACTTCCTTTCAGGCTACTTTGTTATTTCCCTAATACTGCAAGCTTAGTTTACGGTTTATCTACTTTCATACAAGACAACTATCCCAGAAGAAGATACAATATAATATGGATCGTGAGAGAAGATATAGAACAACGAACAGAAAAGAGTTAATTAATTTAATCAACAAGGAGGTTATTGTTCTTGGGTTCGTTGGATTGCAGCATAATAAATAACCCTCGAGACGGGATAGTTCTTCAGTTCCTCCAGTTCCTTTGATCAACTCACCCTGCCACTCCTTCCCCTTAGCTTCTAACCGCTCTCAAAGCAACAATCTAATAAATATATATTTTTAAAAAGTGTTTAATGTTTTCGTCGTCAAAAATTTAATTATTTAAATTTAATTGTTAACTGGAGCAGTTTGTTGAACACGTTGCAGCCAATTGAGCATGCCGATATAACTGAAACCTACATGTGGATAGGAAGATAGACGTGGTGCGTCCTCTCTTGAGTGATGTTAGTGACTTGATGTCATCGTGATAAACAAAGGAAAGAGAAAGTGAGAGAGAGAGAGAAAGAGGTGAGAGAGAGAGAGAGAGAGAGAAAAAAAAGAGAGAAAGAGCGAGAAAAGGAGCTAGAGAGAGAGAGAGAGAGAGTGAAGGAGAAAAAGAGAAGTGCGCATCTGGGAGTTTTATATATTAGTATATATTCATGATGGACTATGGCAGTATTCTAATTATGTTTCTAAGTATGTGTTGTTGTTGTTGTTGGAATCAACGAAACTCCAGACAGAGTGAGGTCGTTTGTTTACCTCAATCCATTAACTTAAATGAGTGAAAGCTTCGTCATGTGACATACGTCTTGTGTGTGGGAAGAGCCGTCTACCGATTCCTTTATGTTTTCTCTACATCCCATTTATGTTTTCTCCGCAGATTTGTTGTGCTTTCTCTACAGATTCTTTGTGTTTCTCTACTGATGCTTTGCGTTTTCTCTACTAATGCTTTGTGTTTTCGCTACTGATGCTTTGTGTTTTCTCTACAGCTCCTCTAAGCTTTCTTCACAGATTTTTTGTGTTTTCCCTATTGATTCCTAGTGATTTCTCTACTGATCCTGTATTTTCTCTACTGAAAATCTTCGCAATTAGGCTAAACTACTGCCTTCTTACAATAACAATATTTTGCTCAGATGTTGGGATTCGAACTGTTGCTTTAGAATTTTGTCCAAATCCCAGAAAAAATAAAACATATTGCACGCCTCCTTTTCTTTAATCTTTTCACACATGAACTTTTTTGCAAGCTTAAAATATAATACGAGAAATATGACTAATGAACTATGATAATATTTGTGACAGTTTCATCATGTTTGCCGACTCTGATAAATTTAAAACTAAAGCATTCGTTTATTCTATCGGTTATCACTGGCTGGAGACAGTGGCGATGTTGGAAAGTTACTCGATCGCATATCAGTATGTGCGGGGTTCAAATCCTGGGCTCGCTCGTCACCGACATTACTTTCAAGTGAGGAAACTGATGTTAAAATTAGCTTTACCGGCTTTTTATTATTCGTTTATTCGATTATCTTAAAGACATCGCCACTACCTTCAGCCATTGGCGATGTCGGTAACATATTCGACTACGGATCAGTATTTGCGACGTTCAAATCCTGGGCTCACTCTTCACTGACATCGCTTTCGAGTGAGGAAGCTCACGATATGATTAGTTTAGCATTTTTATTCCAGCAATTCTCAAACCGTCTAGGCTCTACGTATCATCCAATTATTTTTTTTTTGAAAGACAGAGCTTATTTTGTAAAATTTTGTTCTATCGGCAAAATAATCGTCACAATAACGTGATGACTAAATTTTTTCACTTCCTCTTCGTTCATTGTGTGACACATACAAGATTTATGTATTTATGTATCTGTTGCTCCTTCCCTGACTTTACATTTTGCTCTTTCATCTCTCCTATAATTTTTCTCAGAAGTCACCTCCTGGAAGCATTTGTTGCTCCACCCGGGGTGAAGAGATAGAAGATACTTCACCCCGGGGTGAGGAGATAAAAAGCCGCTCACCCTGGGTGAGTAGAGAGAAGCCGCTCACCCCTGGGTGAAGAGATTGAAGCCACTCACCCCGGGGTGAGGAGAGAGAAGCCACTCACCCCAGAGTGAGGAGGTAGAAGCCTCTCATCCCAGGGTGAGGAGATAGAAGCCTCGCACCCCGGGGTGAGGAGATAGAAGCCACTGACCCCGGGGTGAGGAGATAGAATCCGATCACCCCAGGGTGAAACGTGAGAAAAACTCAATCTTGAGTGAGGAGAGAATGGCTGCAAACCTGAAAACGACTGGGTTAATTTATCTATTTTTCTAAGTTATTTGAATTATCAATGCATCTATGCAGCATGCCGCCTTTATGAATGTACGAAGCACTTAGGTGATCTAAAATTGGGGTAGAACAGCGAGTCTAGCTTGATTAAACTGCAAGCCAATACGACTGTGGGTGGTTTTAAAGCACGTGTTTTCTGAAAAGATGCTACTGGAACACTTTATGGTTTTAATGTGTTTTCAACAGGATGTGGAGAAAAGAATTGCAGTTAATTATCTGATTGGTCGTGACGGGTTTAAGGCGAATAATTTATTTATTTAAAGTCCTGTGTTATTTTGCCGAGAAAGATTCTCTCAGACTTGACTGCACAAAACTGGACCAAAACTGGACCGACAGTTTCTTGACAATAAATCATCAAATTGATTGTCGTAATAAAATATTTTTAAAATAAATTCATCAGCATCTGCAAGTATATCTGCAAGTCAATCAGCTTTGCTGATCTGTGCCACACCGGTTAACGTATCAGACTGTGACTCAGAAGGTTCGTAGTTCCTTTTTACTAGCGTATTTCTGATATGGTAAATGATGAAACTAAGGCTATAATTTTTTTTGACGCCCTCTGGCGCTGCTCTAATTTATTCGGTTTTTAGAATAACTGTGATTTATATCTCCGGAAGCATTTCAATCGAAATTTCTTCTGGTCCGATAAATCTAAAATGGATTGTCATATAAAGTCAGTTACTCCTTCGCCTTTACATTAATTAAGGTCATAATAGACAAAAAAGTGCCCTCTGCTTCCATTTGTTTAGATTAATAATATGCATACTTTATTAGACTCCGTAGATAACTGGTAGTAACAAATGTCAATGACGAGTTCAAAAGAAAACCACATCAAGCACGATATTTGTTGGTAACTACGAGCATTGTGTGGTTAATGACTAGTCTTTAAGGTAAATTAAGTCATTTTCTTGCGTTGATCTACGCGTTATTATGTATATGTGATTATAAGGGAATTATCCAGACAAGGTTAAGACTGGTTGAACATAAGTATATCTAGCAATTAATATTTGGACTTAAATTGCAACTGTGCCTAATCAATTCTACAGTGTTCGCGTAAAGCCTAAAATCCAGATATTATAAGGAGATGAATTAAATCAGACTAAACAAAATTAATTTGATAACCAAGCAGAGACGTGGTTGAAACTGAGATGAATAGAAGGAAGGACTCAAGTAATTATTCCACATATGAGTTATTAATAAGATGGGAAGTATTCTATGAAATTCCCGGACCTGTTGAACTCTTTTTCATTCATCATCTCTCGCCAATCACGACCCATGACCACTCTACCCCTATACCTCTGATCTCATCGCACCTCCCCAACCATTCCAGCCACACCTCTTTACCTCTCATACCAGCCACACCCCCTTTACCTCTCATACCAGCCACACCCCTTTGCCTATCATACTAGCTACACCCCTTTGTCTCTCATACTAGCCACACCCCTTTACCTCTCATACCAGCTACACCCCTTTGCCTCTCATACCAGCGACACCCCTTTACCTCTCATACCAGCTACACCACCTTTGCCTCTCATTGACCCTTAACTAGAGCTAAACTTCGTAGTTACTCTCTACAATAAAGAGCAAACATGAAAATAGGAAAACACTTATAACCATTCGATGGATGATATTATATATCATCATCATCTTCTCTTATATCTTAGTCTAGCCAGGGTGGGGATGATGATATTACACGAGAGCTGTAAAGCCCTCTCTCTCTTAGTGCATTGCCTTTTGGCAGGCCCATGGTATATAACGTCTCCACTCTTCTCTCTCTTTCGCTTTCCTTTTCCTTTCCACTTATGAATGGGTCTTTAAATCATCTAACACACCTAACCTGTAAAGCTATGAAGTCTCTATTTGCGCCTCACGAGGGATTCTATCAGGGTCGACTCAGCTGATTTTTGAATCGATGACCTCCAGCTTCTCAGGCAAATCGATCATTCAACTGATATTTACCTGACTTACCTTTTGAAGTTATTAAAATATTTGGGGGACTAGACTGGAGTCATCGTTTGTATATGACTGCATATACAAACACTACTGCATTACTAGACACTATGGCTACGTCATTATATGTTAATGGTATAGCACCAACCCACTGCATTGTTGTCTACCGCGTCAACAATGTTGACGCCAAGATATTGAGCGGTACTCAGTTTATAAAATACTGTAATATTGTTATTTTTTCTTCTTTTATTACAATACCTAATGGCAGATACACGGCATAAACGCTTCCATCCTTTATTCTCAGCCTTCCTTGTCATCACTATATTATTATTTTATAACTAATACGTTGTCGATGTTATCCAAGTAAAATCAGATTTAACCATCAGACTGCAGATTGTTAATAACAATGTTTAATGAACTGGTCCAGTAACACACAGATAAAATATTCTCCTTGGAGTCAGTAGGTACAGGGTTCGAACCCTGTGCACACCTCGCCACTCACAAGCTTTCTTAAGAGGAATCTAACGTCTTACTGGTTTTTACCTTTGGTTCTAAACTTTTAATTTCACAAATTTTCACCCCCCCCCACTTTCTTCCACCCCGCTTCCACTGCTTATCTCATATCAGGGCGTCGTGTATCTAGCGTGGACCGAGAGCAATCAAGGGCGAGAGAGGAGCTACAAGAGAAAATGAATTTTCTGAGTTCATCAGACGAAAATGATTAAACGTTAGCGGAAACAAGTCGAGCCTGCCATGATGTCGCAAAAAACCTATTTCTGGTAACAGTTAAGTCCCGTCTTTTAGAAAAACCTTCTAGAAGCTTTATTTTGCTACTGCTGCACGATTCGTGACCGAATAAAAGGTACAACATAAAATGCTAACTTTTTAATTATTGCGTAGCAATCTATACAGATCTTCTCCTATTGAGGAATTTAATTCATGCAGTTCATTGTATTTTATTTAAATTTTGTTTTGTTCGGTAAATGTTGTCAGTTATACGATGTTCTCTTGCCGTGAAGTTTTAAGGAAACTTCAAAATAACATTTTAAGAATTTTAATGTTATTAAGCTCAAAGTAAATTGTATTAATTTCGCAATATTGAGTATTATTTGCTTATTTTACTTTTCTTTTCAATCTATGTACACGTTGGTTATGATTTTAGAATAGCAACTAACTAATATAATCAACTAACTAGTACAATTTTCTATCTTAATATTAGATCTAGTGCTCTACCCATCAAATAACATTCATTCAAGACCCAAAACTGACGTTTAGCTTTTAGCATTTTGCTTCCTTGTCTATCTTTTGTAAGTTAGGGCCCATAGTTTTTCTTCTCCCATAACATTTAGTCTTCGCTTATGTCGCTGCCACGAGTTACAATCGTTTATAGATAAGCCGTTATACAGATTATAAGCAATATTCCATGCTGTATCCGTGCCACTGAAGCATAGTTCAACCTTAAACTGCACGTGTCGTAAGAGTAGACTAAGCAGGAACTGAGGAAAGAAAAGGAAAACCTGATTAGAACTCATATTTTTCTCATACATAGGCAATACTTTAATGTAATAAAGTGTAGATAAAATAGGATCTTCTGTAAGCTTTATTTTGTTGAGCCTTCAAGTGTTTATTATTACAGATTGACTGTAGATTGTTAGCAGGAAGATGAACCTTGGTGAATAATTTAATCTATAAAAGATTTTTTTTATTAAATAGAGAATGTAATGCTGTCATGTCATTTTTCAAGCAGTGTCATTTCAAAGGGGAAATGAAAACATGGTAACATTTCAAAGAGGAAATTAAACATATAAGCAGGAACTAAGTTTGAAAGGTAATGTTGAAGATTGCATAGGATTTACGCACATTTTACTGCATAAATTTCGTTTTAAAACTTTTAAAATAAGTCGTATTTTAATAACAACAGTTAGAGGGCTACTGTCGTCAATGACAACATCGAGCACTATTGAACCAAATCAGAGCTGATGAACACAAAGGATCCAATAACGAAGAAAAATTAAAAATTCTAGAAAACCAGTTAAAAGACAGGAATTTAAAGAACAGAAGGTTCACGTGCTTGTCACAACTCATGGACACTGTACAGAAAGAGCCATAGTAAAGGTAGGTATTTAACTGCCTGTGGAATTGCTCAAAGAAAAGCAAAAGCTGATCATGATTTCAAAGAAAACATCCGAAGAATTGAGAATTGATCGAAGGGAATTCCTGAAGCGTTCTGGATAGAGCCTTTAGGACATTTTACAACGTAAAGGTGGACTAGATCTCAGATTAATTTATTTAGAAGACCGAGTTATACAAATAGATCGCTCTAAACACTTGCAAGTGAGTCACATAATTTTGCCCAGGCGACGTGATGGACTTATAAGATAAGGTAGATACTCTCTTTAATATTTAGCCAGAGCAATGACTTCAAAATAGGTGTAGCGTTTTTAAAATCAATCAAAGGTGTAATATCATATCATATAGACATCTAAATGTTTCAGTTTGTAGCAAATTTTGATGGTAATTTCGGCTGTTTAAAGTCTGTGCGATGATAAATTATGCAGATTTGTATATTATTATGATATATAGGCCCCTACATCACATAATATTTCTATGAGGTATATTTAAATATTGAAAATAAATAAATAAATTAAATGTACAGGGTATTTTAAGTATATCAGGTGAATTTAGAAGAATCATTAAGATTGGGACTCATTATATTCAATGACTGTGGGCAAGAGCTGAATCATCAAAGTCCTGACTTGAATCTTTGAGATCTAGGCTAAGACCTTATCCCAAGTGTTCTCGGTCAAGTCCAATTATGTCAACTTAGCCAAGGCTTATCAACAGTGATATGATAATTTCTGTTGACCCATCGGTCAAAGATTTATTAGAGTTACTGATTCTCTTGGATGTTGATATAGCTCATTGTGTACAGCAGCAGATAATGGAAAAGATTCATCTACATGTAGAGAGCAACTTATGCCTGATTTCAGTTGAACTAAAACAAAGAGACAAACATGCACGCGATAGGTAAGTAGATAATGAAATAAAACACATCGTCATCATTAACAACATCATCATCGTTATCGTCAGTTTTTTGCTTTTTGAGCAGAAAATAGGGCCGCAACATTTCTCCATTCGTATCAATCACTAGTAACCCTAACAGCCGCCTCCCATGGGTCGTGCTGAGCCAAGTATGCCTAGTTCTTCCTCCTTTCTTTTTCTGTAGATTAGGCTTCCAATTAATTGATGGAACATCATCAAAGATTGCTATTTCGTCATAATGCTATTGATAAGCCATTCGCTAGCCGGGAGTTAATTATTGACATCGGTAGCAACAATCTGTACAAAATAAATATCCAGAAACATTTGTTCACATATTGGAGAATTGTATGTGTGCCTAAAATCATTCCTATTGCAGATAGCGAATTTAACCATTATTTCATGACACGTTAATTATAGAACGGCGTTCATTAAATTACGTTCTAAGTTATAGTTTGCACTTCGATAGATGAATTGAGTTATTTATTAATTCAGACAGTCACTTATAAACTCCCTACACAATCGTCAACTGACATGACAGTGTCGTCATACAATCGATACACAATCAACAGGCCTTCATCCAAGATGATAACCGGTACCCTAGCTGTACTCTCCAACATGTCATCTTTACCTTGTAGGACTGACATGACCCGAGCACGGCACTGGTCCTCCTTATATGTAGGCTACTTTGAGTGGTAATAGACCTAAAAGTAAAGGTCAGACATCTTTGAAATTTCTTGTACAGTGCATACAATTATATACATTTAAAGATATTATCTGATAATCAGGCGTGTTCTACATATGTCGATTAGTGTGTTGCTTTTTAATAGAAACTATATATAAATTATATATTTTTATTATTAAGTGTCCTTCCCGGCAGTGACATGCCGTTAAGAAAGAAAACTGACAAAACCATCTTTAACTTTGGCTTGAAAGTAATGAAGATTTATAATATTTGTTGAATTTTTCGAGTTATCTATGGGCCTAATACAACAATTGTGTCGTTGTTAACAATCATATAAATCACATTAGAACCTACTGATATGACATGCTAGCTCCCATGTTATATTTACACTGAGCTGTTTGTGGATATTACGACTCATTACCATCTAGTGCTATGAAAAGGCTAACTAGCATTTTTAACATCCACGGTGTTTGTTTTTCTTTTGTCACTGTAGATCGATTACAGGGTGCCAATGGATGAACTTTCTGCAATCAATTTCTTTAGACTCTCGACTCCCCTCTGCATATCTTCGTTCCTCTCATGCATAAAAATTCTTCATTTACTGGATTAATGAAGAAAATATAGTGAACGTCATATAATTATTTAGTTACTGACGAAAAATGCAATAATGCGCAGAGCTGCAGCGTAAAGACCTGTAACTGGATCCAGCGTCTACATTAGCATTCCATTCATTGTAGCAGCTAATATCAAACAAGTTCTAGCTTAACGTTAAGCTAAGCTGAGTATGAGAATAATGAATTACTCTCTGATTATGGAGCAGGTGATTCAATCTTCTTGGAGTGATATCTGGATGATTTGACTAGTCTTCAAAGACTGGTCATGGTAGTACATAGAGCTGTAACAATTGAATTGCTTAATTAACAATTAACAATTAATTGCTTTGTTTTCTGGAAGAAAATCAGCAATTAATTTAATTATAACTTAACTTCTTATTATGTCTTCGGAGCTCATCAAAATAGAGCCAAAAAGATGATTAAGTAACTTTTCCTGATTTGTCTGATCACAATTTTTCCAGGTTTAATTGGCTAACTCCCGCAATTTTTGTTTAATAAATATTGTTGAATAAGTTACTAATTTAGTTTTTTGTTAAAATATTTATCTAGGCCTACAGTATTCTACCCGTATACTAAGAATGAAATATACTATAAAATTTAATGCTTTCTAAACTTTGTTCTTAATTCTCAAATAATCAAACTTTCAAAAAAGTTGTAATACAGCATGTAAACTGAGTTTTGCAGTCGCTGTATCATACATAATGCTAAGATTAACAACCTTTGTCTTTACGACATCTTTTTATGACGTCGGATAAGCATAGGAGAGAGTGCACGTCTTATGATGAGAAGCATGGTCTCCGTAATATTAATATTTACACGAATATAAAAAAATTCCATATTAACATAACTTAATGATATTTAAGTAGCTAACGATAGACGCTATCGAAATGAGCATGCAATGCAATGATAAATATATCCACAGGGACTGCTAATTAAGTTATTCAATTTGTAATAAGCAAAAGTTAACGTATTTTATTAAGCAATTTCTTTAAGGAAATAATTTAAATATTGAGATATTTATAGCTCTCGTGTAATGAAATTTATCTACATGTAAAAATGTTTACTTGGAAGGTTCGTAAGATTTCGAAGCACGAATCCCTTTAAAATGATAATTGAATTAACTAAACCATTTAACAAAATTGTCCATTCCGCACACAGGTTTAGCATTTATCACTTGATCACCCTCTCTCTCATTCCTGCTCCTTAAGCATTTAAAATGCACTCCCAAGGACGGCTTGGTTTATCATAGTAGAGGACCACGAGCCATTGAACATGCTGCATGTATGCATTTAGAGAATCAAGATATAAAGTTGTACGGGCTACATTACGGTATGGATAAGGCATATTCATTTGTGAAGGGATTAGCTCGTTTATCGATGGTGTGCTCTTTATGGAGCTTGAAAAGTAGCATAAAGTAGGAATGTGAACCTTTCAATGGACTTGCCGCTTTGCAGAAGACTAGAGAGAGAGAAAAAAGAGCGAGAGAAAGAGAGAGAGGGAGAGCGAGAGAGAGAGAGATAAAGAGAGATATCTATTTACATCTTTTTTAATATACTATATATAATAATATACAAACACACACACACACACACACACACACACACACATATATATATATATACTGTATATATATATACAGTATATATATAGTATATATATATATATATATATATATATATATATATATATATATATATATATATACATGTATATCGTCATTTAGGCTACATTAAACTGATTGAGGACATGAAAGGAAGTATATGCCAATAAATGGGACTTATTTATTCCGAATTGAAAAGTGCATTAATTAATAATTATGCTCAGTGAAATCGTTTGCGTAATTATTTGCAATGATAAATTTATCAGATCGTACATTAAAATTATTAAGAAAATCAACATTGTACACGCAAAATTATATGCACATAATGACAATTATTTGACAGTAATTTAATGACAATTGGGTAAATAGGATTTTTTTCTCAGGGAATGACTCCCCTGCCCAGTAAATGTTAGTCTAAACTGAGGAAGGCATAGGGGCCCACCTCATTTTATGCAAAATCCCCAAGAATAATGGTACATCAAAGGAAATGTTCTAGGTTATTTAAAGACCCACTCGTAGGTTGACAAGAGGAGGAAAATTGACGTAGAGAAGAGTGGAGGCATTATATACCATGGATTACTTTTGGGCCTGCATCTAAAGGTCACGTAAAATTTCAATATTATCCACTGTAAAAGCACAAGATTATTAAAACATTTGTAAGTAAAATTCTACGAAAGAAAAAAATTGGCCTAGAGATGATGAAAGAACGATATAAAGCAAATATTTCGAGGGACCATCCCACGGGAGATGAGTAGAGTTAGTGACCTCTCGTCTACTGCGTTCAGCATTGACATAAGTCGACTAATAGACACGTGGGGGATTGAGAAGTAGCTGTGTTCGTGGACAAGAAATTGATTGATTCTGTTATCTTAATGCCTGTACCGCACAGTCTACACGTAAAACCGATACAACATGTCCCACCCCATCTCTCTCTCTCTCTCTCTCTCTCTCTTACTACGATACTCGAAGGTTTGTTAATCTTTTGATCTTAGAAATTTGGCTCCACGTAACGTCTGCCAAGGCAATCCACCCGGATTAGGAATCTACATTTTGATAGGATTAAGCAGAGGCGCCGTAATTTCATGACTTGTAACCCGACGCCATACAGTGCATGAGATACCATAGCTTAAAATATTTGATGTCACTTTCACTTCACGCACAGAAGCATTAGACACTTGCGTGACTAAGTGGTAACTTTCTCAGCTTGATGCTGGACGATAAGGATAAGCTAGTTATATGTTCGTGAGTTAAAAGAAAGAATCGATCCATCCTCAACATGAATGCTGTATCAAAAAGGGAAATAGTGGATCAGTATTTGAAATAAACCGTATGATTATTACCTTTTCTTGTCCAGGTGATTTTGCATTAGAGTTATCGATATTGTCGTGCAAAAAGGTCCCATTCAGTTGTTATTTTAACAAAGCTTCTGTATTCTATTCTTCAGAAAGTGTTACGCGTGTGCTCAGGAATATCTCTGATTATAATTATCAGTGTCATTTGATGGTTCAAAGTACTCAGTATCATTTGATAGTACATAGTATTTAGTATCATTTTATGGTTCATAATAGTCATACATTCCTTAAATCGAAATGGGAAATTTAAATGTTCGAACTTAAGAAACATAGTCTCTCGCACTGCGTGTTTTCGCTGAGGAATAGGCTTGATTCTTTGCCATTTATTCTTGAAGTCATTTTTAAGTAGTCTGTCTCTTTTGTATAACTCCAATGAGCGGAAGTAAAGTAGGATTTTAGGAGGTACATATTCAATGACTTACAATTGATTTGCAGGTCTGCAGCTGACTTTCGTCAACCCGATATAGCGGAGGAGTAACTTGGTACTGTCGTGAGATTCGTGTGGACTGGAGTTAAATTTTTATTCATATCTTGAATTGCCTCCTTATTTAGACTGATCAATATTCTATGTTGAGACGAACGTCTGTGGCTGATTGATTTTATTCAGAACTCGATTCTACCTATAACTTTAGACGTCCAACATTCAGACCATTTCTTTTCCGTATTTCTACCATCTGGATGCTTCTGTTTCCATCCGGCTTTCTTTCCTCCTTATCGGTCTGCTTCTCTCACTCTCTCATTGTCTCTCAGTCATTAATTACTGTTATCAACTTACTTAATCGGAGCCGAAGACTATATTTTTATTTGATATTTTATTGAAGCACGATTTTGTAAATCTCTAGCTGTTATAAGCTTACACATTTAATAATGTTAGTAGAGTGTGGTTATTTTAATGCTTGCTTCCGGTTCAAAAGTCGTTAGTAGTGCCTCTTCAAGAATGTGGCTAGGTCGATATAAAAACTATTTCATTTTGGTATTCGTTATCATTGAAAGTGCAAGCCAATTTTAGTAGGCCTATTTTACAAAGTAGAGTTCAAGGCTATCATATTGATATCAATACATAAGAAGTCGTATTTTTTATTATTTTAATTTTAAAAAGGATTATTATTATGATAATTATTGATTGATTGATTGCATACAATAGAATTTTTTATATTTCATAGTGGTAATAAAGAAGCGTTTGCACCCGGCATGAAATGTTTTAGTGATCAGCTTTATATCAGTATCGAAGTTATGCGCATCGTATTATTTGTCAGCCAAGGTCCTTAACCAATGTACCATTTTTCAGCTGTTTATGATATATAACTTTATAAAAGACATAGCCCACATCTTGCGTATATTTCGAGTTATTCGACAGTGTCGCTGTGTCATTTCATGTGCGTGTGCGGAGATGTCAATCTTAACAATTACCGGAATTAAGGAGAGAGATGTAGTGCTAGACTTGGGTTGATGGATGATTCTATGCAATGTGGCGCCCCAAGCGAATAACTGAGGATCATTACGTCCTTCGGGTGCAATTTCATAATGACAAATGGTCATGAAGCCGATTGAATGATGTTTACAGCAGTTCAAGCAGGTCGTCATCACTTGTTAATGTGCACTGTGCAGCCACCGTTATGACAAAGAGAACACAGGCCCAATTTTTTATGCCTACTTCAACGACTAGGTATGAAATCAGGGCCTATACATGTATTTCAACCATTTAGCACGGATGAACTTCGCAATGGCTGGAGCCAGTGGCGAAGTCGGTAAGATATTCAATCGGGGATCAGTATCTGCGGGGTCCAAATCCCTTTCGGCTCAGTTTCCTCAGTCGACACATCGCTTTCGACTGAGGAAACTGACGTTATCCTTAGCATTAGCTTATTTTAAATTTTAAAATAAATATAGAATACAGCTCGTGACTATCATATAAGATACAAAATACCAAATAATGTAGAGATTGATCTAAGACAGTATGTATTGTACAACTATTATTATTTTTACTTTTATTAACACCCAGTTAAAATACAAAAATTGTTTACTAAATGTTTTGATGCAAGAAAGACTGTGGAGCAAAGAGAGAGAGAGAGAGAGAGAGAGAGAGAGAGAGAGAGAGAGAGAGAGAGAGAGAGAGAGAAGGGGGGTTGAGAAAAAAGAAATAACGAAATAAAAAGGAAAGAAAGAAAGAAGGAAAATAGAAAGTAAGAAAGAAAACAAAACAAACACAAGCAAACAAACTAAGAGCAACAAATAATGAAACAAAGAAAAAAGAGAAACATTTTTATACATAGAGAAAGAGTAAGAGAGAGAGAGAGAGAGAGAGAGAGAGATAGGATAGATCCAGTTATTCCCTCAGGAAGCATTCCAGATTCCATCCATCCTTGATTGATATCACGTGACTGAATCACTTCCTGTATGACGTCACTTCAAAGCTCACACGACTGATGACGTCACAACAAGGTCTCGCTCTAGACACGGTTTGATGATAATGCATGAGGTCGCATTTCCGGCTCAGGACTCAAAATAAAATGTTCGTTCCTGGCTTTACCGTCTGCTGGCCGGGTGGTTGTAAAGCAACGAAATTGAAGCGTCGAAAACTATCGGTCCCTTAAAGGATCTGTCACGCAGAAGTACATAAAATCGTATTAATTAAAAATATCTATATGTCATAAATTTCTAGATCCTATTCAATTCTTGATTATCTATGAAATATATTAAATTTAGTCAATAGTTCAAAGACAGTTTGAAATTGGTTCTAGACCGAAGACGACTTTTGAATCATATTGAATGTGAAGGTTATTACTCTGAAACGACATTAGAAAAGAGCCAGTTTTACTGTAATATCTGACGTTAGAAAAACAATTTTTTTAGCTTTTCGTTCCCCTCAGTTAGAAGATAGCAAGATAAAGAGAGAGAGAGAGAGAGAGAGAGAGAGAAAGAGAGAGAGAGAGAGAATATATATATATATATATATACATGTATATATATATAGACTATATACATGTATATATTTGATGTACGATGCGACCTAGCAAGAACTGAGGAAAGCAAAAATGGAACCACTTCAACCGATACTTTTTCAAGTTAAAGGCTGCATGATGTGAGTATAACATGACCTCTTGTGAATGAAATAACTCCTTAATCAATGAAATATTCTTCACGGAAAGAGAAGCAGACTGTGAGTAGGAATATGTTTTAACCTGCCACAAAGCAGAATACTAAAGAGATACATCAGTTGTACGTAATATTACAGTAAATTGTACATTGCAATATTACTAAATACTGTATCTACAGAAAACTCAAATCAACCAGCCTAGATATTCATCAGATGACACCGTTGTACGTGTACTCAAATGATTTCTTGAGGACACACTTTTGCACCACTCTGATGCTTCGTCAGATGTCGCCACCACCTTTATCATACCTACTCTTTTAATAGCCCTCTAGTATCTCTATTTCTCTGTCAAATGTAAGGTCCTAACCACATATTCGTTTTCATACGCACTTTTAACGATCACAATAAGTAATACGAAAGACCTACAAATATTCATACCTTAAAGCTGTCCTAGCCTATAGCCTAGCCTACAACTATAGCTGTCCAAGCTATAGGCTACATAAGGTATGAATAAGGCATAGACTTTGTGAAGGGATTAACTTGTTGATCTAAGAGTGCTCTTATGGAGCGAGAAAGCAGACTTTGAGTATGAATATGTACCTTGAACCTGTCACTTGGCTGCACTGAAGAAGAAGAAGAAGAAAGCTGTCCATGGCATAAGCAAGTTGAAAACGATGGCGATTTATCTATGCCGGATTTTTCTTTACATTTCTGGACTCCCCTTTAAAAGCTCCTTTTGATAAAATATTAAATATGTGGGTGCAGCGAAGAAAGACAGTAACAACAGTAGAGTATGGTATTTTGCTCTATTGCAATATTCATCAGACTAAAATGACGCCATTTTAAAGAGAAATATAATTTTCCTGATAAAATCATTAGGTCTAACAACTTAAGTAAGGGAATCATGTAACCTATCTGGTCCCCCCAGAGCCCTAGTGACTTATTTTCATCAGAAGAAGATATCTAAACAATCATCTTTAGTTTAATGCTAGCTAATCATGCAGTTTACTGTTAGTTCAATTTTAGCTTAATGTCAGTTCAGTTTACCGTAATTGTTGGTCTATTCTTCAGTGGCCTACAGGTAAATTAATGTATGAACGTAACATTAACTTATATTAAACTAGAATCGTAATTTGTGCCTGTTTGTACAAGACCATTAATATGATCACAAAGCAAAAAAGGCAATGGTCGTCAACAGTAGCGGATCCAGGGAGGGGTCAGGCCTCCCTTAGGTCATGCGATAAAAAATGTTAAACTATATTTTCATTGTTACTATGGCAATTTCTATGTGTAAATAGGTTTTAAGGGCAATGGATGGGGGGGAGGGGGTAAGGGTCCATATATTTGGTATACTAGTTGCTCTGTATAATGGAAGGGAGCCCGAAAAATAAAAATATTAACCGTTTCACTACCTCTCAATTTTCATTTAACCACTGTATAAGAAGAAAAAAGGGTGCCAGTAAAAAATGTGAACTCTGTACCGGAGCAGTGGTGCAAACAGTCTTGGCTGGGCGGGGCTTAAGCCTCCCCCCTACCGCCAAAATTTGGGCATTTTTGCAATTAGTCCAGATCCGCCGAGCTTCTTTAGAGGTGAAAAGATTAACCTACTTTTGAAAAAAATCAAGGATTTTAGGCATTTTATGTTTTCCTCTAACTTTAGTACGGGCATGAGTGGTGAGGGGGGGGGGAAGATACACTCACTCTACGAGCCGAGCGCAGTAGAGAAAACATTTTGAGCCCCCCTCCCCCCTTACAGCATTTTTCTGGTTGCGTTAATGTCCCGAAGAAGGCCGGGCGTAAGCAAAAAATGTGTACATTCTCAAAAAAAATTTCGGCCCCCCTTTAAAATATTCCTGGATCCGCCCCTGTAGTCAACTCAAGAAGTGTTTGCTTTTAAACGAAGATTTTAGCTTGATAAATGTCTAGTTATTGAACCAACACTTTAGTTGATATGGATGATTAAAGAACAAGCTTGATAGCAGACATTGCGAAGGACTATGGAGCTTTGACGTATAATTTGCCAAAATTGTCAGTGCCATGCAGTGTACTGAGAGTGAGAGATGATATCAACTGAAATTTTATTAGAGGCATAAATAACCTCCGGCAATGCTTTCATTTCTAGTCTCCCATAAAACCGTATGTTCTTTAAACGACTCTTCACATCCTATTGTATATTTGATCATTATGAAGCGTTAGGGGTTATATTTCTGTTGCAGCCGACAGTGTTGTCCTACAGTACAATAACGGAAAGCAAATGGATATAGCCTATAAATGGCCTATAGCTCATTACTATTAGCCGACACTTACAAGAAAGACCAGTAATATTAATGTAGAGTGAATCTACGATATTAACGGCATTTGAACATTTATATTGTCATTTCAATTTCCGTCACAATTATTCAACGGGTTTAAATCTGTTCCAGGTATTATTTATTGTCATTATTTGGTACAATCGTTAGCAAATTAATAGCATTGCCAAACGATAAAAGAAATTGTAAATACTCATTAATTAATGAAACTACTCAAATGTTGAGGTTGTAGTGTGTTTGACGTCACAAGACTTCTCTTCAAGACGACTCGACACACTCGAGTTACCGTCACAAAGATTAATGTAACAGTAACAGTAACAGTAACAAATGTTATTTTAATTAAAGTAATTTAAGTGTATATGAAAATTTATTTAAATATTAAATAATATTACTGAAATATTGATTTGATATCTATTCAATGAATATTACATCAGCAGCCATATTTAAAGGTGTTTATTAATGTTCTGATTTTCTTAGTATTTTCTAATTATTAGAACAATGTGATTCAGATATTAAATGTTTTAAATATTAAGTCTCTTGTATAAATATATAGTCTCTTGTATATATATATATATATATATATATATATATATATATGTGTGTGTGTGTGTGTGTGTGTGTGTGTGTGTGTGTGTGTGTTTATGTGTGTGTGTTTGTGTGTATGTGTGATGGGGGACGTCCCTGACATCATCCTTGTATCATCATCCAAGAAACGGACGTTAAACCTTTATTATATATATATATATATATATATATATATATATATATATGTATTATATATGTATATATCTCTATACGCGTAGATCACATAGCAGAAGATACGTTAAAACAACTGATTTCAAAATATGACAACATGCGCAGCTTACCCTAAACCATTTAACGTAGCAATTATCTCAGACTAAATTCTTAAGATTTTTCAATGTTTCTTTTTCTATGTAGAAATGTCTAGTGTCATCATTCAGTTGAACTAATGAACAGAAAATTAAACACTCTCGCTCAAGATATGTCACCATTCACTGTTTAATTGCACTCAATTGAAGGCGCAGTAATGCTGTTTATAATGGGTCCTTAACAGTTTTGTGTTGACACTTAGAAGATCAGAGTATACGATAGAAACATGAGTTTATTCTTAAAAAACGTGGAAATGTATGATTTTGTTTCGACTTGGTAAGTTTGTAAAAGTTTCAGGAACACCGCTGACCGGTCAAATGATGTCTAATTATTTTTAAATATCTATTAGATGAAGTATAAAAAGATTAAAAGTAAAATTAAGCGAAAAGAAAAGTGTCACCAGTTGAAATCTAATCTGTGCATGTTTTTTGTCATGAAAATGGTGAATTATGATTATTTTTTATATTCTTGACCAACTAAATTAAAGCTAACAACGGATGGTTGCTTTTTGTGCAAATATCTAAAAGGGTACAACCGAGAGTTTAGCGGCGAGGAATGAGTGAAATCTGATTTGAGTAGACATCAAAGGTATGAGCAGCCTAAAACATTTCTGTTTGGCTAATGCTCATAGGTAATTTTATAAATTGATGGATAATGAGAATTATGCGTCGGTTTCTAATCAGCAGGTGATGTTAGAAATAACGCTTAGTAACAAAGTAATTTGTTTCATTTGCATTCTATTATTTTTTATTCTATTATTTTAATTTAATTTTATTGTATAGTTGAGGAATGACTGAATCAAAAGTTATTAAAAAAGGAGTAGATTATTTTAAATTTGTGCCATTTTGTTTCCTATGACATACATTAACAGAGATCAGGAATGTTAGCTGATCTAAAGATTCACTCATATGTGGGCTTAATAGGAAAGCGGAAGATGGAATATAGTGGAGGCTTTATATGCCATGGACCAGTAGGCAGTGCACTAAGAGAGAGAGAGAGAGAGAGAGAGAGAGAGAGAGAGAGAGAGAGATTATATACAGTTGTGTCTATGTAAATTCAGATTTACCTCAGTTTTAAAATAGAAATTTTTAGTATTGCTACTCTTACTAGCTGTTACCTTGCTGTTACCTAATTCACCAGCCTCACTTGCAAGAGATGAACGTGTAAAAGTTCTATCAGTTAGGAAGCCATCGTTGGTTAGAGTTAAAGTATCAAAGCGAACGAACAATCATGGAGGCGGGTGTGCCGTCAATAAATTGAACAACAGATATGTTTAATGTAGATCAAAAGAAAATGAGTAGTTTTATTACATACGGATGGACAAGAACCTCAACAGCTAAGTTGAGGTTTAAGTTTCAATTGTATGAAATGTAAAGATTTCTAAACTGATATATAAAGATTTCTATACATGTAGATACAGCAAAAACATTATATTAGCAATGAAAGTATGTTCGTATTCTGTTAAGTTCGTAAGCTTAACATCATGAAACTTTAGTTGAAAATTTATGTAAATATTCAATAGACTTCTACAGTTTACAATTTTACAGTCTACCGTTAACAGTTTTTATACACGACAATTTACAGTGTTTGGTCTAATTTGTGAATACATTTATCACATCTTACATAAATGTGTAAAATGCTAATTAATTACTACTAATGATTATTTTTGAAGCTAACACTACAATTTTAATAGAAAATGTGTACAAATCAATTGCAAAATCACAAATGGTATCTCTAAATAGCGATGAATTAATTTATTGTAAATGGAGGAAAGTCGGAGTAGGTCGAATAATTTAATTAATCACGTTCTCAAGTAATTAACGAAACTTCTCAAGTTAAGTTAATGAATCAATGAATGAAGGAACTAAAAACGAATGAGGCATAACATGAATAACAAAACTTTAAATTCTGAAATTTCGCATCATACAGTTAAAACTCTTAACAATTAGATATACTTCCATTTCTCAAGAGTTTTCGAATCTATTGCGGCCTTTACAAACTAGAGCAATCTGGGACCCATAAAATTCCGTAGTGGAATTAATGGAATACTCAGAGAATTTGAAAAATGCGTAAAATACATCATCACCATTGATATAAGAGATCTATCATCATTAATATAATATATCCATCACCATTAATGTAATAAATCTATCACTATTAATATGATATACCTGTCAGCATTAATGCAATAGATTAATAGTAATACTTGTACGAACATCTATTTACGTATACTTAAACTAGGAATTCAACGTGTTTGCTTCAAAAGTTTTACTATACAAATATTTTGCTTATGGGGCGAAACAATCTCCTTTTAAAAGCTTCTCATATCAATTTTTCTATAAATTTAGCTGCCTTATTGCGTAAAGAGTAATTAAGTTTATTCTACATGTACTTTCAGACGCTTATCTGAATAGAAATATCTGATACATAGAATCTTTTGTTTGCACTATGCTTGTTATTGTTAAGCTTCTAGACTCCATGAAATGAACAGCTTTTGGTGATTTGAATGATTCAGTGAAATATCTATGTCTCTATCGTCTTAGATATATACGAAGATACATAGATACATACGAAGATATTAGCAATGGCGTTATGAAGCTTAAATTAGCATTTGATGCTTGCCCCGTAACTACATCTTCTTTATATACCTAGTTCTTGTAGCTTACGCTGCAGGCCAAGTTAAAATCATAAAAGATGACTTCCAGGATTGCAGACACCTGTAGGACTTACAACTGATCTTAGCTTCGGGCAACGAAAGTGATGCCAAGCCATGGGGCTTTAAAATTTAAATGTATCGTTGTGATATATCTAATGACACGTTTACATATGAAATTTTGCACCAACCGGAGGCAATAAAATAGTACCATAATTAAATGGCTTCTTCCCTTTCATTAATTCGCGATTTTTGACATGTAATTGTAAAATTTGTAATTGCTACCGATTATTATATTCTCTTTGCAACGGGCGTTCCGGTAAGCCTGTGAGACTATGCTTAGACTATGATTATACTTACCTCAGTTTAATATTAGCTGAGGAAACGGAGGTAAAAATCTTTCATTTACTTTTGTATTTGATAGTGGATCGGCATCACATTGGATTTCGGTTTACTCTTAATTCACAACTATTCTTAAATCTTTCTTGGTAAAAGGATTTGTATTATCTTGTGTGTTTTTAGAGCTCTCTGACGATTCTATCATGTCGTAAAGCGGACGTTGAAATGTGAACATGTTCCTTGTATAGTGAATACGCCGTATATTGTAGAATTTTATATATACAATAAAAATTCTACAATAAGTAGTACATAATACATATACTGAATATCGTATATATATATATATATATATATGTATGTATATGTATACGCATGAATATATATATATATATATATATATATATATATATATATATATATATATATATATATTCATGCGTATACATGCGTATAATTAGTATATTTGCAGGTACATCTATACATGTATATGTATATAAGTATATACATGCATATATACATGTAATTATCTATATATACTTTATTTGCTTATATTCGTTATTATGTTTACACATACTTTAGTTGCTGGGGAAGTAAATATAGTAAATATAAAAGCGGATAAATTATTTTTAAATGCAGATGCAATGGTTTTAATTTAATTCTTCCTCAATCTGCATTATGTGCATGCGCATTACGCGCTTTGTATGCAGCGACCTTCCTGTTAAGTCATTTAATTCACTATATAGAGCGATATAATTTTTTCGTTGGAGCGAGGAATAATTACACTTGAGTTCAACGGAAATAAAAGAAATGAAAAACCGAAAACGGAAATGACTATTAGCACGATATACGTCGTGCCTCTGAAGCAAATATGCTAACCTTATTTTTCTTAATTATAAAATTAATGTCTAATTAAGCCATTGTTTTCAATAAACATAAGAAGCTCATATGCTCCAAATAATGTGTACCTAAATACCATCGTTTACCAACTGTTTGCAGCCGAAAGAGAGAGAGAGAGAGAGAGAGAGAGAGACAGAGAGAGAGAGAGAGAGAGAGAGTAGATGGGAAACTGAAGAAGACATGTAGCCTAATGAACAGATACTTTAGTAGACTAGAATTAGTCGAAAGGGTTGTAAACACAGAAATGCTTAGATAGAATAGGTGAGGTGGGTAGAAAGTGGGGGAGTGAGTAGGAATTTAAGAAGCCAGTGCTGAATCACTTCCCGGAGTAGATCTAATGTTAAGTCCAAGCCAAGCCGTTAATTGGAGGTGGGAGTATAATTGGTGGAATGAGGAGTGGAGGATTGTTGGACTCAGAAGGGGAGGGCTATAGTGAGTAGAGAATGGCTGTAGCAGATAAGTTTCATTGGTTTCACTGCGGGGCTCTGATTGACTAGAAAACCGAGCGATCAGCTGATTGTAACTTCATTTTACGACTGCCAGTAGCTTAGGTAAGATAAACCTACCAGTTTATAGATGGAGAAATTTTTCAGAGGATTTTAAATTTAAAAGTTTTTATATTTATTTGATTTGTATTTGGTATTTATTGAATTTAATTCTTTATTGTACATGATTGAATTAGTATGGTAAAATAGTTTGCAGCACAGAATATTTATTTCACAGATAACATGCATTAGGTGACAATTCAATTCACTTAAGTTCAATCTTCCTATGCGTTTCAGAAATAGAAGAGTTATTAATCTGGAGGAAAATTGAATGCTAGATAATAACAAGTCGCAACTAACGTCAGTTTGATCTCTCGAAAGCGATATTAGTGAGGGGATAGCACAGGATATTGATCCACACATACTGATCCGCGGTCGAATATCTTCAATATTAAGAAATTAATGATAATTAAATAGTATCATTCGGATATCAATATCAATTTGGTTTTCTAAAATCTAGCATTATCGAAATATAGAGCATAAATTGGAAGATTATTAAATTCATTTTTTATTAGATTGTCCAATTAATTTGTCATTATTTTGGGGATAAGTTAATGTAGTGAGTCAGTTTGAAATTATGCGTATAACGTCATAAAATATTAAAAGATCGATCCTAATGTACACTGAAATACCGTGGGTTCTATTCTTTAGATAGCTAATCAGATTTTAAAATTTCGCAAAGTAAGTGAATAGATGACTAAGGTGTCTAATTATTATAAACATGTTCTATTAAAAGTTATAGAAATTATCATGAAAGACTATTTCACTCACGAATATTAATCAAGAGGAGATTGAATTCTCTCAAGACGTTATATTAAATTAATATCGATAATCGTAGTAAAACTAGAGAAATAGAAAATTTGACTTAATCTCTAAATTTCGCTTTAATTTACCGGAGATTCAAATTTAATTTACAATGCCGAATTTACTATGAAATATAGATTATTAATCTCTGTATTATAGTTGGTAGCACTCATGAAGACATCGCGATGGTTAGACTAACAGCTTGAGTAGAATTGGCTTTACTGGTTTAAGTTTCGTCAATTACGGGCGAATCTCTGGAGTAATATACATGTAGGTCTACCTACACTAGAATAAGTTAAATGACTGATTATGATTTAGTAATATTAAATATCTTTGATTATAGACTTACTTCTACGGGAAACCCCGTGAGGAGAATACTTTTTCTAAAGGAATAGTTGTGGGTATGACAGGATTTTTGTTAAGAAATTAACTGGATGATCTTGTTAATCTATGCAGAGCTCTTTATTGAGCGTGTAAACGGACTATAATATGTACATTGATTATAATATGATGACTATAGTATGTACATTGGACCTGCCACTAAGCAGAACTCTAGAGAGAGAGAGAGAGAGAGAGAGAGAGAGAGAAGGAGATATATATACATGTATATGAAGCACACACTGTACTGAAATTATTATCTATGATGGCATGTATCGATTCTACCGGAATTGTTATCTATCATTTTTGAGGTTCACCGTACTGTCTTCGTTTAAGACCTTACTTCTCTTCAGCATATTTCTTTTGCAGATTGGTCTGGGTGAATTGATCTGTAGTGATATGTGCTGTTGGGGACGTCCCTGACATCATCCCTAGATGAGAAAACAGACGTTTAACCTTTATTTATTTACATGTGTATATTAGTATTACATATTTAAACCATTGGACAGCTCGGTTAATCATTCATGTTACCTGTAAGTGTCTGGGACGTTATTCTCTGAGAAGTTCTCCCTAGAATCGATCCAACGACCAATTGATTCCATCGATCCAATCAGTTGAGATTTACTTAGCGCTATAAAATTGTTTTGCATATGAGCTTTGAAGTAGCTACAGCTGTGAAAATTGTTACTATATAAAATGTAAAAGTATATTGTAGTAATAGTCCAATACCGTTACGTCATGCTTGTTTTTGTTTACACATACCTCTGTACTAAACGGTATCATAATATGTATTATGTTGTGTACTAAAATTCATTCCGCTTTTAATATGCGCACCTACCACACTAACCTTGAAGTGTGGTAGGTATGCATATCCGTGCGCATAACACTAGAACATAACTATAGCGTAAACATTTCCTGTAGATGAGAATCAGAATAGATAAATACAAATATTTGCTATTTTCAGATTGTTGTGCTGCAGCTGTAGAAATTATTTAGTATAGTTCGTTTTACAGTTCAATAAGTTTCGGAGAAAGTCTATTGGTTAGTTTATCTCAAATGGAAGAGTGGGTAATGGGAACACGGGAAAGGTTGATGGAAGAGAGAATTCGCGATATCTCCAGTCCCATGGAATTGGACAACTCTCTAACTGGAGCCGGTTATACCATGAATCTGAAACCATACAATTCCAATGATCTGACTTCATTTAATTTCGCCAAAGAAAATAAGCCATGCCTGGTTCAGACTTCATCCAGCGCCCAGCATCATATGTTAGCCGGCACCCCGATTGGTGCTGAAAACAAATTAAACTTGCATATATTCTCCAGCGGTTCAGTCGCATCCCAACATAGTAGACGTTACGCTATGGCTGGACTTCGGACTTCAAACAGTTCTGGAAGTAAGAAGGAGCATATGATATTTTCCAGATCTGGAAGTTGGGGCGGAAAGATTAGGCATAAGAGATTTGGTGTTCATGTAATGGGTGTGGCAGGATGTAATTCAACTCCATTAAGTGGAAAAAAGGTAATAAATTTTAAAATTTATCATAAAACCATTTAAAATTGTCTTAATTTTCATGCCATTTTCAGGTATCTTTTAAGCAATCTTTGGATAGTTAATTAAAAAGTAATATTTTGAAAACACTCTAACAATATGTTTTTGTATCATTCGTACCCAGATAAACAATACATATTTTATTCAATTACACATACGGTTTAGATGAGCGATCCTAGTGACTTTGCTTTCTGTAAGATACCCAAATTTATTGAAGCTGTCCTCACAATGACAGGTTAACGACTTTACTACAGATTTACTCACTTATTCTGAGAAATTGGTTTTATTTGACGTTATTTTATATTAGATTTAATACGTCTTCACTGTGTCTAAATTATTAATTTTTTCAATTGCTTAACAGGCAACAATAAATCTAGGGTTTGAAGTATCTAGTGTTCAAATTGATCTACAAGCTCCGTAACATGTTTGTTAATTATATTAAACGTGCTATATTTTAAATTAGGTGACTCTTCGTCATAAAAACGACATTCAGCTCAATCTAGTGCATGAAATGATTGATAGATCACTTCCCGCCACTTCTATTCTAGCTCCTCCCCCTTTCCAGTCTGCGTCCAGACAGCTCGTATCAACTCCGGCCATCTTATCCCAGAACCTGAGTTCTAGCTATAGAAAGAACGCCTATCGTTCCATTGAGGAAATAACGGATGCGGACTTCTTTGGGTGGTCGCGAAAATCAACTCTGATTAAGGAAGATGAAAAGGAAAATCACTCACCGATGATTACGACCATCGACGCAAGCACAACTGAACTTCTTCTTAAGCCGATTCTCTCAGAGTCACAGAAGTTGTTGTCAAGCAAACTGATGGAGTCGTGCTTTCGACAGCCTACCAGGCAGCGCGAGGTCCTAGAAGATAGTCACGCCACTGATCATCTATCCAAGTCAATTCTTTCTCAGTCCTTCGACTGCAGTTTGATGAGGCCGAAAGGTTCAGCTCGTGTGGACAGACTTAGGCAACTGTTCGAAGACTCGGTGAATCGAAGTGATGTGGAGTCGACTGAAGTAGCAGCGTCCTTTCTTGCTGACAATTCGAAGTTAACGCGGTTTAGCGCGAGAAAGAATCTATTTAATGCTTCCTCAGATTCATTCTCCAGTACGTCATCGTGCCCTAGGAGAACTGCCAGACGTATGCTGAACTTGAGTGAATGTAGCATCGTTCAGGCCGCTTCTAGAAGTTCATCGTCAACTCCTGCTGACAAAAGCAATGCCAGAAGGAGCACGCATATGGCAGATTATTGTGGAATCAATTTATTATCGGATATGCATACTGTGGGAGGCTGTTCCACTGGAGAAAGAATGCTGGACAATGATGATTTTGTGATGCCTGGAATTGAAGCGCATTCTTATGATGTCGCTGCCACAAACTCTCTGGAAGAATTAATACCGGCCAATTCGTCTAGAAAAAACATTGGTGAAAGAGCAGCACCAACTGATTGCGAAAGAGTAAATATGTCTAATGGTTCGATATTGAAATCTGCAGCAAATAGTGAAGACGCCACAAAAACCACAACTAGCCTTGGTACTTGTTTCGCGGTGCCGACGAGGCCAAGATGTCTCTTAGACTCGTCAATTTTCAACCATAAAATTGAAAAGTGGGGCAAATCAAAGAGTGCAGCTTTGAGCATGGGCAGGGCTAATGACGAAGGCTCCGCCCACGTTGGTCACTCTCTCACCAAATGTCACTCAGAGGCGGAAACTTCAATGAGAGCTAGAAGATTGGATGAACTTGTTTGTAATCTGGGAGATAATCCAATAGGTGACTTCAGTCGTTCTTGCTGTCTCCCTCTGGTGAAAGGCGGAAAGCATCCGGATCTCTACTCCATATCGCATGATACGGTATGATTTAAAATGATATAATCAATCAATACGCTCAGTAAAATATCAAACTGTAAATATCTGTTGGAATAATACTAATTTAGAAGCATAGATAACCTGGCTAAATATATTCATGATAACTATTTACGCTTTACGCTTTTGAACTTAAACAATAATTTGTCGATATAAATCTTTTCAGGAAAGATTAGACTAATTCAAGATTTATTTTTTCTTAACGGAAATTGTTAATTTAAATGGAATAACAAACTGTAATTTCCGTGTAGTTTTTGTTGCTTAAAAATAGATTAAATAAATAAACTTTTTTCACTTGTAGCTTAGGTTTAACCGTAAAAATTTGATCTAGCGTTGAAAAGATCCATATTCCTAGCGAAAGAGATTTCAAAGCATCTGCCTACTTGAAAGTATTAAAACTACTACCAAAACAGCAATTTTGTTAAATATAGTGTCATCTTGCGAATAAATATAAATTTATAATTTGATTTGAGTTTTAATTGATTTACTAGGTAGAAAACTAGAAATCTGCCATTGATGAGCCAGTGTGTCAGTCATATGTTATAGATTTATTTAATATGTTGACTTAGAATAGATCAAGGCTGTCAAAATGCATTACTGCGAAAGTAATAAAAGTTAAATGTTTGAGACTTAATCGTTAAATGAAACAACTAAGCAAAGTCACAATATACCACTTGCAATATGCCATATAAATAGCCAAACGATTGATTAATCATTTCTATAATTTATAAGAAAATCAAATTTTCGACCGCCCAGTGACGATTAAATAATTCTAGCTGAATTAAAATCTCTACCTATCGTTAGAGATTAATTTATTTTGAAAATTAATGTTTGGTATTCCATAGATGGCACGAGTTTTGCTGAACCAGTTTTCTGATGTTTTGAAGAGCTACACTGTGATAGACTGTCGCTATCCATACGAGTATGAAGGAGGCCATATAGAGGTAGGTTCAGTAGATGATATCTGATGCTTTATAGTTTATATCATATACTAGCTATATTAACTTTTCGTTTAAATATTTTCATATCTTTTAGAATTATTTTCAGCAGTCTATAACGTTTCATAGATGTTTATTTAGCATTTTAATCTCACTCACATATACAATTCTTTCATGATTGATTAGGCTAAGAAGTGAAAGTCTTACTGACTCTTTTAAATTTAAAGCTGAAATTGTTTGAATGCTGTTTTGGCACGTTAAAGGATATAATTTTAAGCGGGTGCTTAAAATTACCGTTACTTACTTTTTTGATAATATTATACTAGTTATATTATTTCATAGCGAAATTATTTATTACTAATTACGATTTATGTAGTAATAAATGACTATTATTAATAGTAGTAACTCTGTTTCAACTGACTATATTCAATGCCATTGATATACATGTAAATGCTAAACGATAACTGGCTACTTGCGTCGGCTGAAGATTTGTAACAATAAAACTTCTCTCTTGCTATATATATATATATATATGGGCCTTATATAGATGTATACATGTAGGCGTGTGTGTCCGTCATTTCGTCATCTAAGTACAGATTTTAATAATGATCATGTAGCTAGATAGGTAATTCTTCGTGTATTGACATGATTTCATTAGTACGTTGTCGCTACATCATCGAATCATGTGTCTTCTCTTCCAGGGAGCTCTGAACCTCTACAGCAAGGAGGATGTACTGGAAAGGTTTCTAAGTGACAAAGCTCTTCAGTCACTGGAGGGACGTGGAAATAGAGGAGGCGGAAATGTGGAACAAGGCAAAAGAAACATTCTCATCTTTCATTGCGAATTCTCGTCGGAACGTGGACCTAAACTGTACGTACATCTACTAATACAGTTCAATTTTAACTTTTAAATTCAATATGTAAGTTTTTATTTAATGTTCAATGCGCTTCTAAGAAATATTCCCTAAATTCTACAGAATTTTATCAGAATTGTCGGTTTGTATATTTTTGTTGCTAAGAATTATCGAAGGGAAAAAGTACGTTTTTTAACTTAATGATAATGTCAGCGATGTTATACTAAAGCTTTAGCTACATAACTTTATTTGTATGAATACACAGCCTAATTTTACAAACTTCTTTTTCTGAGGTAGTTGTCGTTAGTTGAAGGCGACTTATTCTCTCTTGGGCTGAGCCGGTGGCATGTTATTAAGTTGTGCGACAGCGGATAAGTAGGTGCAAGGTTCAAACCCAGTGCTCCCGCTGTCACTGATAGGCTGTTGAGCAGGAAACTGACGTTAAATTAACCTTCTGTAGCATTTTACCTAGTCATAGAATTGATGTGCTGGTTGAATATATTTCGTAATGTTGTACTAAGTTTATAGTTGATTGTACAAAGTCTATTTGATCGTACTAAGTCTATTCCATTACATAATCTTTATACTCAGTCTCTTAATTGCACAATTGTATTATTATGTGCATTACATAAGCCATTGTATTGTGTCCCCGTGTTGTGTCCGGATTGTTTGAAGAATAGACCAACCGATGACTACACGTATCGTAGAAGGCGACTAAAGCACTAAGATCCAAACCAACGTCAGAAAGGGCATTCGGTTGGTGAGCGCCTAGGCTCCAGAAATTGCCACAAAATTTTCTAAAACGAATGGAAGAGGTTTTGTTTTGTTTTGGGACAAAGAGGAGTGGAGAAGGTCCATTCGTATCCCGACCCTAGTTAAACTGGGATTAAAGGGAAGATAATGATGATGATGAGTATATAAGCCATTGTATTGTCTTACATGTGTATAGTATGTTTTATTGTATTGTTACATATTTAATACATAATTTTATGACACATACTACATAACTGCAATTACTTGTACTGACAGGTTAAGATTTCTCCGCAACAAGGACCGAGACGCCCACCACGCCACTTATCCAGCCCTCCACTACCCCGAGGTCTACCTGCTCGAGGGCGGGTACAAGGACTTCCAGGAGTCTCATGGAGAACTCTGCACCCCGCGCCAATCGTACCGACCCATGAACGACCGCGACTTCGTCCAGGACTTCATCAAGTACCGAACTGAGTCTCGTCTCTACGGGTCTGACAAGCACGAATCTAACTGAAGGCGATTGTTTATGGGTCCATTAGGACTGATAAAAGGTCCTTCTGAGGTCGAAACGATATGGGTCCATTTGAGGTTCATTCACTATTGGTCTAATTGTAGTTGATTGTCTACGGGTCCATTGGGTTGATTCAATCTGGGTTCATTTGAGTATTATTCTCTTTGGGACTCGCTGGAAGTCTATTCTGTATTGGTAGTTTTAAGGTTGATACTCTCTGAGTTCATTTAAAGTCGAATCTTTCGAGTTTCATTTCGAGAGGAGTTTTAAATCTAGAGCTTCATTTAGGAATGAGTTTTTAATCTAGAGCTTCATTTACGAAGGAGTTTTAAATTTGTAGAGAGGAGTTTTAAATCTAGAGCTTCATTTAGGAAGGAGTTTTAAATTTGTAGAGAGGAGTTTTAAATCTAGAGCTTCATTTAGGAAGGAGTTTTACATGTGTAGTGAGGAGTTTTATGTCCGGAGCTGATCTTGTTATGTATATGCTTACAGCAGGTCCTCCTGTCGTGGTAGTGTCCCACAATTTGCAAATATGAAACATTTATCTTCTGATTTAATTTCTTCAATTAAAATTGATTCGTTAGGAGTAGTTCCTATTTCCAAACGTAAGAATAGAAACCATTTCAACATGATTGCATAAGATAAAGTTTTTCTGAAGAAGTACTATAAAAAGAATAGTTTGAATTGAGCTGATGTATGCACCTGGACATTGTGTACTATGCAAATTCAATCTGCTGCAATTTTCATCATTTGCATTTAATCCGCTCTTACATTAGTCAGTATTTATTTGCAGCTTAACATTACTTCCTCGAAAACTGATGTGCGTAATGTAGATTATTTAAGTACAAATTTTATGCACTAATTTTTCTATTATATTTCGTATTACTCTGTGTTCACTATATTTTCACCAGTCTTATCTGTGTTTGGATAAATTTAAGTAGACAGTAAGATTGCTTGACGTAAAATTTGAAAATTTGTGTGAGTCTAAACGTATATATTCGTAAGCGATATGTGTGAAACATGTACATTGTATTAACTTTTACTTCTTTATATTTATATGAGCTGATTGCATGTGAAAATTCGTTTATGTGAATTCGTGAACCACTGTGTGTGTGTGAAAACGGTTAATATGCATCACATGATTAGGTGATTGTGTGTGTGTGTAAATTCCTGTATGTGAAAGGTGTGAAACAGTGCATGTTGACTTGTCGTATCTAGATGTTGATTAAATGTTTTTTGTGGATTGAGTGTGACTACTGTAGTTTATATACATGTAAAACCATACGTATGTGAGAAACGTGATAATTGTGAGTAAATGTGCACTGTGTGAACATGTGAAGTAATATGGAATGCTCTATCCTGTTTAAAACTAACTTTGTGTGACACTGATATATTTTGTTGATAGTTCTGCAGATAAGCGTAATTTATTCAATAATTTTTTATTAATGTCGCTTATTATTGTAAAGAAGTGTTGGACGCATAATAACCTATTATAACCACGAGGCTCTGAACTATTGCTGAACTATTGTAACCGCTGTTACTATGTTAATTAATTCTTTGTAATAAGCTGTTCAATAAAATTATTTAACCGACTTCATTTGTAATTTAATTTTTGCAATTAATGAATTCAATATTGAATGTGCTCGGGTATAGATATTTCTATAATTACATGAGTAACTGCATCCATGTAACGTTTTTGAGAGACATAAAGATGATGTTTTCCATGTCAAAATAAACAACAAATACAGCATACTTAATTAGAAACTAAACTAAACGAAATTATCGAACAGTATTTTGATATAGCTATATCACTTATTTATTTTCAAGATGTTATTAAAGGCTGCCTTTAAGTAAGTAAATGCAAATGGAGGATTATTTGACTATGAATGTACAAGGCTTCTGATAGAATACCACGAATTGAAAGACCAGCAACAACAGCAATATTCACAGATGAAAACTAAGCAGAATTATCCAACATCTCGTGGTTGTGAATGCTAGGCACTCATGCATAGCATGTAGGCCTATTGGGAGAAACAAGAGTAAAGCGAAAGTATTTTCGTAAACGTTTCAATTCATATCGTATTGATTATAACAGCTAGAATGTTAGTGAGTATTAAAATCAGTCAATGATATGATCATGTAATACCATATGGGGCAAAAGAAACACTCTTTTAGTCATTTAACGAAGTTAATAGTGAATTATCTCGAAGAATTCACAATTAATGGGCTTTGGCCCGGTCGAGAGGTTAACTGTTATTTCAAGACACTCCCAGATGCTTTATTCGACAGCAGACACCCTCAAAGGAGGAGTCCAATGAGTTCCAATTGCACTGTAGTTGCTGTGGCTGGTAGTTATCACTAAAATTGCAAGGGCTTCGACACAGGGCTTCTCTTATTCTGGGTACGACATTCGGTTGCGTCAAATTTTCTAGATTGAATCTCTCTGGAATGCCTCCAGGTTTTTGGTAAATTTTGTTTGATAGAGCTCGCTCTTCAACAACAAAGTTAACCAACCCCAACTCAGGTTACTATTTCCTGAGTGACCACATGTAAGAGAGCGTGTTCGCAGGATAGAATAAAACCCAGGGTTTTGTGATTCTTATTACGATCTGATCCGGTGGCTTGTTGGCAAGTTGTTAGACAGCGGATAACTATTGTTGGGTTCGAATCCAGTGCTCTCCCTGCCACTGACAAGCTATTCGAGCCGAAAATTTACGATAAACTTGGCTTTAGCTATTAATCCATACTGAATAAAATGTAGAATACTGCATTGCAGCGTTTATAGGCAGCGATTATAAGTAATCATGTAAAGTAAGTATAACGAAAAACGACACAGCAGCAAATTTAAGTCACGAAACTGTGCAGAACGTGCGTTTGTTACGTACGCAATCAAAGTGAATAAAAAATAAACAGTAGCCATTATTCTCAATTTATTGTAAAAGTTATATTTTAGGTAATTTTTGTGCCGCGAGTAAATTTAATCGAAGGGTAATTAGAAATGTTGCTGAAATATGTTCTGCTTGTATTTCATGCTTAAATATCTAGATACAACCAGGCCGTGCTATGTCCTGGACACTGAAGAACTGACCTACCGTAGCCTACGAGTGTGGCAGGAGTTAGCTAAGCAGGAACTGAGGACGATAAAGAGAAGCCACCCAAGATGCCATTTTCCCACAATGCAGGCTCCATTCAAGTGTAAATAAGAGAGAGAGAGAGAGAGAGAGAGAGAGAGAGAGAGAGAGAGAGAGAGAGAGAGAGAGAGAGGTTAATGAGGGCCGGCCACTGAAAGGTGTAAATAGCTAAATCTCTATCAGAATATATTTAATGATATATCTGCAAAAATCAGTGATAGTTTATTTAATACATGCAATTGTTTGATGTAATAATAAAGCAATTTTTCCAGACAGAAGAGTTATCAGAATCCCCAGTGATATTTCTTCTCAAGAATCAATTAAATATCGACCCGATTTAACGACATCAACAATCGTAATAAATCTTAAACATCTCCTAGTCATAGCCGTTGCCATAATCCTATCGTAGGCTCTAACTCCAGGATCTGCTTATCTGCGAATTTGTTCAAGCGAAAGAAGAATAACAAAATAAAAAATAAAAAGTGGAAATGGTAGAGGTCGATAGTTAATGGCTTATTACCGCCTATGCAGTCATTTCGCTCAGGAAGGTAAAGTTCAGACTCTTCCTCAACGTCAGTCAGTTGATTGTAAACTCCTAACCAGTATCGATGATTATCAGAAACTAAGTTAGGATTGATTATTTAAGTTTTAGCAAGCTATCTGCTGCTTTTGAAGCAATAAGCAAGATATAACAGATGCTCAGCTGTAATGTCAAAAACATTACGCAAAATAATTTAACAAAAAGTATCGCATGCGACAGTGACATGTTTTATAAGTTGGCTTACAGGTTGGCTGGTGAAAATTTGAAAGAAAGTAATAGAATCTAGCATTTTCATAGTTTATAAGAAATTTAGAGGATTTATTTACAGAACATCATTGTTCTACATGTAAATGTTTAGACATTGCGGTTGCTTTTTTACAGTTCAATAATTTAACATTTAAATACCTCAGGGTTTACAATAGAGTAGTTATTTTGAAGTGGAAGACATATAATAGAGCTTTAAACTACGTTTGCAGTAAAGTATAGGTTCTCCAGGACTACGGATCAGAGGATTGAGATTTTAAGGGACAGGTGAATGGACTGCATGTTATTGACGGTTAGATACTATACAGCACGGGATGTCCATGATGCGATTAGTATCGATCATCATCGTCGTAGTTGTCTTGGATCTCTTTGACCACGGCCACTCTGAGGTGATCAATGACGAGTCAGCTGATTCTAAATCAATCTGTCGCGTCCGCTGTGGTAAGTGTTAGATTTGCTGTTATATTTGTTGTAATGTGTTATATGTGATAAGTGTTAGATTTTCTGCTACATAAGTTATAATATGTTATATGTGTTAGGCCTAATTGTTATATTTACTGTTTATGATTCATCATTGGTGTATCAGGATATAATTTTTTGGGTGCCTTTAATCTTGGGGACACTTGGATGCACACGCTTAACACGTTGGGCACTTCTAGTTTGAGAGTAATAACTTGCTTTAAATTAAATTTGTTGGGGGAGGGCCACATTCCCCCTCTTTATTTATTCATTTATTTATTCATTTATCACACGCATTCCACAAAAGCTACATGACAAATGTTCTACAATAGAAGAAAAAGCGTATGAACGGAAATAAAGGCCTTGGTGAGGCACTTACATATTCCGAGATGATAAATCGTAGGAACCAAATTATATACGCATTAAAAACATATATCAGATAAATTAAGTAATTTACGCTTATTCCATTGAGTCTCATAAAACAGTTGAGAGACAAATAAAGTTTAAAAATTACTGTGAATTATATGTGAAGTTATACAATCAAAAGGTCCTTGAATATCACTACCAAAAATCACTTGAATTTAATTAGATGATTTAGAGTAATATAAAAACAACAGAATAACGCACTTAGCTAAAAATTGAACGAGAACAATAATAGGTTAAAATATAATGTCAAAGCGCGTAGCAGTTTCTCATAAATTTGCTAAGATCAGTTTCGTTAAGCCTTTTCTTAAACGAATCTGCAGAGGGAGCATTTACTGAGCTAGACGGTAATTGGTTCGATATGCTTATACATCTATTTTTAAAGTGGTAACGCTCAGCGTTACATCTAAATTCATCTACATCTACTCTTCTCCCCTCCCTTTATTGTAAATGATTTAATATCACTTCTGCCCAAGAATGAATGCGTTCGATTGCTATTTTAAATAAGATTTTTGACGCATAAATAAAGTCTATAGTTCGATAGTTCAAACTTTCCACTGCATTTTCTTTTTTAGGAATAGGAATAATTACTTACCTGGTGAAGTCTCCTGGCCACATACTGGTATTATACAGTAGGTGTATATATCCATGAATTACTTCACAAAGTCTTTCTGTGTTTTTCCTTCTAATACGTTTAGGAATTTTGCTGGTACGTCAGCGATTCCTGTTGCTTAAATTTTTTTTACTTCTGCTGTGGCTTTATAACTTTTTAAAGTAATTAAAAACGGAATATGGTAAAAACAATTTCTTGGTATTTCAACCAGTCTAGTGATTTAACATTGTTTTGGATTCGACTGATGGTGATATTGTTGTGGTGGTGGTGTTGCAGGGTTGGGTTTTTGCCAGAACACAGGCAAAAGTCGGTAAAAACCAAGTCAAAAACTGGCAAAAACTGGCAAAAACCGTCTGAAACACCGAGACTGGAATAGAAATATTTTATGCTTGTAAATGTATTATATCGTTTACAACATAAACTTTATAAGTTAAATTTGATGTTAGAAATGTTAACAAACAATTAAATATCAATTTGCCACTCACATTAAATTTTAAAAAACTAACTGTTTAGAACTTGCTTCACAGTATTTGAAATTCTAGGTTACCGTAACTTCACTAGCTTGTTAACACAAAATTACTGCTGATTATATTAATTATAAAACAGCTTAGGCACTTAACAGATTTTTTTGCAGTTCTTTGATGTCTATCAGTTATTTATATTATATTTTTATTAGTCTCTGTTGAATGATTGCTCGATGTGGTTGCAAACTCGCTGTATTCAAAAGTGAAAACCATTCATGACAAGTATCTGCTAAATTCGCTTTGTCGCTTTGTAATTTATCTAGAGCTGCAGCAACTGGTCGAAGCCTTGATATCAAGTCCTTAGTTTGTCAGTAAGGTTTAAATCATTGACTAGGTGACAAATTCTTGGTTCAATTTCTTGTTCATGCTCTTCTGCAAGGAAATAAAGTGTATGTGCCGTACAGCCGTACACAATTAATCCCTGATCTTCCTCCTTTAAAAGTCGTCTCATTTTAACCATATTCTTGGCATAATCTGTGACCACATTTTTTACATTATATCCAATTTTAACCTTTAATTTAGCTAGTTAAATATTTTTTAATGTCACCACTGACCACTGTGTGCTACTTTTTGTAATCTAGTTTTTAAAGTTTAAAACTTTATACCTCAGGGATTTGCTTTTGTTATAAGGTGTTACACTACTAGTTTATCAAATTGTTCAGGCAGAAACTTTATAACTCTGTGTATGACCAATTAGTGGGACTGCAATATAATGTAGTTGTTACTAGTTTTTATGTTTTAGACAAGAAAGACTTTTGCCAGGAAGGTTTTTGTCGCTTAGTCGGTTTTTGCCAGTTTTTGCCATGACAAAAACTAGTCTTTGTCATGGAACGGGACTTTTTCCGGGTTTTTTCCACTTAGTGGCGAAAACTTGCCAACCCTGTGGTGTTGTATTTCGGAAATCATTAGAACATTTATTTCACTTTCCGTTTACAGTTTTAACGATTGATGGATAAATTTCTTGCTTCTTATTACGAATTTACTTTGTAAATTCGTAATAGTTTGTGGTCTAAAATTGTAAATAAATTTATTTTGCTTCTCTACGATGGGTATGGTATTCGATACATACATTTCTTCCTCATCTTGTGGGGCCTTTACTTTATTTAAAAAAGTTAGTAATAATTGAAGTTTTCATTAAGTTCCTTACCTTCTTCTCACTCTCGCTCTGCGTGTATTTCTCTCTCTCTCTCTCTCTCTCTCTCTCTCTCTCTCTCTATGTCTATCATTTGTCTCTCTTGCTCTCTCTTCCTATTTGTCTCTATCTCTCAGTCACTTTCTCTCTATCTCTTTCTATCCTTCTGCTCTTCTTTTTCTATCTCTCCTTCTCCCCAGTATCTCTCTCTCTCTCTCTCTCTCTTTCTCTCTCTCTCTCTCTCTCTATGTCTGTCCTTGTCAAGCCCTAAAGCGAGTCCACTCTGACGTCAATACAGGAAACAATTAGACTTAGCTCACTACACTTCACACCTACTGGCACGCACACATCCATGTCGCAATATTTGTAATCAAAGTCTCAATTCAATAGCAACAATTCTGCACTAATTTCTAATTATGGAAGCGGCCATTGTATATGCTTGCTTACAGGTTCTAAAGCATTCATTTCTTGCAATTGATTACAAAAATAGCCATTCATTGAATTACATGTAGTTATATAGTTTTATTTCCATTTAATCAATATATCTCATTATTTTACCGACATCGCCACTGGCTCCAGCCAGTGTCTATGTCGGTAAAGTTATTCGACCGCGGATCAGTATGTGCGGGGTTCAAATCTTGGAAGAGCCCTTCACCAACATCTTTTTCGAGTGAGGAAACTTACGTTAAAATTAGCTTTTTTACGCAAAAATGAAATGTAAACCAAATTTTTTTTTCGATTTTCATGTTTCTCTTTACCACTCAAATAATATAAACAATACTGATAATAATGATACTGATAGCCGTAGAACTGATTATAATAATAATAATAAATAAAATACAAATAGTACTGACGATAACGATAATAATTAGGCAAAATTAATGTAATAAAAAATTGTAATAACGAGTTCCATTCTAACTCAGTATAATTATTCTTAGCTGTGTCAATTAAATGAAACTTCACGCTTTCCCAATTACTTCTTGAGGTCTTTTCTTAAATCTCTTTTCTTTTCTTATTAGATAATGTGGCAATTCGAGTGGCTGTCAGCTACTCTTAGGGGCGAAAACTTGCGAGCTTCACATGTGCCCCTGCGATCAGGAAGTCTTTAGGTCTCCACGGCCTCTCCTGCAAACACAGCTCAGGTAGAATGTCTCGCCATCACAACTTAAACGACATAATATAGCGAGCACTTTTTCGCGTAGGTATAACTTCCTCCAAGGAAACAAGCGGGCTGTATAGATCAGATGGCATGCGCCCTGACGCATAACTTCAGTGTCCTGCTGCAATGGTAAGTGTTCTGTATGGGTCGTTGACAATATTGCAAAATTTTACCTAAATTCAACTTCAGTCACTGCTGGAGGAGCTGCTGAAATAGCTGCCTCAAGAAAATGGATAACTGCCGCCATCTGTTAGTAGTGCAGAAAGTTGTCCTAGTGGTCATTGAAACCATGGGCCCTGTGAATCCCGATAGAGTTGACTTTATCAGGAAGAGGACTTAGCACAGTAGGTTAAGCTGCTCGTCAATTAACGAAGTAAAGCCACGTTGCGCTCGGTTAGTACTTTGTTGGCGACCAATTTAGATAGCAATTTAGTCAATTTAGTTAACAATTCAGAATGAAAACATCCCGAGAGTGTTGGAAGGATAGTCTTAAATCCGCGCTGGCCGAATTCGGTGCGCCAACCTAAGATAACGATTACTAATAAACAAGGAGGAGAAGTAATGAAAACTAAAGCAACAGCAAAAATAAAAGGAAACTTTGTAAACACATGCGATTGTCATGTGTGTAACTATACATGGAATAAAAAAACGAATGCAACAAGCAGACTTACCGCAGAGCACACTGGCGATAAGCGAGGGACTTCTTTTCTTTGCAAAGGTTTTCTATGACTGTGCAGAGACTTAATGCAGTCTGCTTCTGCAGTTCTTTTAAGCGTCTGGATGACCGCGAGTAGCCGGGCGGTGATGCAGCACGTATTAGTTATATTTATGATGATAAACCATAATAATTATGATGATAATATAATGATCATGATGATAATAATTATGATCATAATATAATTATGATGATAAACCACAGGTAACAATAAACTAATAACTATTCCTCTAAACTACTGATCGTAGTTTAGAGGAATAGTTAGTAGTTTAACATCTTATCTTTCTGACTATTTATCTATCTATCAGCTCTCCTGTAGTCTTCGCTCCTCTAGTAAACAAATCACCTTGCGAAGATTAGAGCTGTCATCGGCAAGCGCTCGTTTGTATTTTCTGCTTCACTGTGCAATTCTCTGCCTCAAGATCTTCGATCTCGTAGGCTCTTATGTATGATGATTAATACTTTCCTTGTCAAGTTAAACTTGTCTCTTTCCTCGTTTTGTCAATATTCTGACTATGGCCTCCGATCTTGGACTTGCACTGTTTTGATCTCGTCTTCTCTTTAGTCTTTGTGTACTTAGTCGTCATCGTGTGGCGTTTTGTCATTTGTTGGTGCAGAGTCCGCTTGAGTTGTCGCTGAAATCGCCTCATGGCGAAGAATCCGACGTTAAATTCTTATTTATTAATTGATTAATTAAGTGCGAATATTTGTGGTTATGCAGTTCTCCGTTCTCGAAATGAGGCTTTCATGTTTGATAATTTTATTGATATTTTGAGGTTTTAGTCTTGAAGTCACATTTGATATAAAGAAAATAATATTAATATAATTTTTCTCATAGTCTTTGTCTTTATTTCCCCTAACTGTTGCCGTTCTTTAAGGAATGATAGAGGTAGTTTTATATTCGTTTTTTGTAGGTTCTTGCTAAAGACGTACTGTTTTCGATAATACTTCTGATTCAATAATAATAACACGCAACATGGTCAACCATGTTGATATCTATCACTTTTAATACCATATGTTTAAACCGTTAAACAATTTAGTTCATTTCCATGCATCCAGTCCCGTGAATATCCGAGATTTTACTTTCTGATAAGCGCGGTCGGAAATAAATACGCGAGAGTTAAATTCACCTCAGGCATTCAAATTAATAAAATTTTAAATGCAAATGAATAAGTAATGATAATTACAGTAATGTTGCAAAAAGCTCCGCATTGAGAAAGACAGTATACGGAACAAACTTTGAAAACATCCCCCAAATGGCGGGACATAACGATAAAAGGAAGGAATAACTGCACTCCTGATGTAAATATAACGGGCTGTTTTACTTGGCCTTACGTTTTAACAAATCTTTTCCAATATAAATGCTTATTTAATAATAATGTCAAAATTTTCTTCAATATGCGATACACTTAAATGAATATTCTCTAATAGCATAATACAATTTAGACCGGACGAAACCCAGCCTGTTGAAAGTCTCGAGAGTAATATGTATCTATTTTTCTTTCAGGTTCCTCTTCCTTTCATTCTCTTGTAATTTTCTGTCAGTTAATGGAACTCAGAATTGTCTATACATATGCATGTATATATATAGTCTATTTATGTTATAATATATATATATATATATATATATATATATATATATATATATATATATATATATATATATATATATATATATCTTCTAGTGGACTGACTGCCTAACCGCTTTTCCATGGCATATAGCTCTTCTAACTAATTCTATCCTCAGCCTTCCTTTCAGCTCTATATATGTATTTGTTATCAGGTCATTCAACATCCCATATCTTGGCCTTCCTCTAACTCATTTCCCATGTATTCTTCCTTCTATTACATCCTTTAGCAGCCCATCCACATCATATTATATCCTATCCAGCTTTTCTTTTTATTTCGTACATTTATTAAATGTCTATTTCTACCTTTACCGACTCTTTCAAGAACTTCTTCAATTGTAATTTTGCCAATCCAACTGATCTTTTCCATATTTCTTCATAACCACATTTTCAGTGCCTCTAGTTTCCTAGTATCTTCTTTCTTTAATATCCACGTTTCACATCCGTACAGAAGTGTCTACCACACCTATGTTTTCTCTATCTTTGTCTTTGTGTGCTTCCCTATGCCTTTTGTTAGCAGTTCTTTTCACTTTCCGAACGCCTATTTCGCTCTTTTTAATTCAAGATTTTACTTCCGTTTCACACTTACCATCGTCTGTGATGATGTGGACGAAATACTCGAAGTTTCATGCTTGTTCTATTAGTGTACTATTCAGTGTAAAATTTGTACTAATCAGTGTAAAATTTGTACTATTCAGTTTAAAATCCCAGTAATTCCTAAACACTCTCATCACCTTGTGTTTGTAGATTAATCTTCACACCTTACATCAATGCCTTGGCATTCAGATTATCAATAACAAATTAAAATCCTTCTTCACTATGATCAAGTTTATATTGATCTGAAAATTTCATACCTTTCAGCAATTTACCTCTAATAACTATTTATTTCTCAATGACCTCTATCGCCTTTTCATTACCGTATCGGCGTAAGTTGACGCGTAGTGGTGCAATACAAATGTAGCTCACCACTGCTGTTTATCCCGATCCTATTTCATCCTCTTCATTTATATATATATATATATATATATATATATATATATATATATATATATATACATATATACATAAACAAGTATATATGTTACATTGGATTTGTATCGAGATGGTGATTTTCTGCTATTATATTTGTCCTTATTGCTAAAAGATGCAATTTAAATTTGGTGAGCTAATATAGAGTGATTGAATACGTGACGCCGTTTTAAAGTTTGAGTGTTTCGCAGATATTTGAGGAAGTTTTTGTTGATTTGGTTTTAGAAATGAGCAGAAAACTGGAACAAGTTAATAATGGGTTTGTGTTTATCGACTGAACTGAAGAATAAAATCTATTTCCGCTGCTCACTGATTTACCACAAAGCCGCTGCATTTCTGTCTTCTTGTAGATGCAATTTAAGGCTTTCATGCTCTTCACTCTTCCGCTAATCAAATGGATTGACAACAAAATCCTCTAGTTTCTTAGAGAGAGAGAGAGAGAGAGAGAGAGAGAGAGAGAGAGAGAGAGAGAGAGAGAGAGAGAGAGAAGGGAGAGACAAAGTATGCTGAGAGAAAAGACGGATATAATTTATTTGAAATCGGATAAGTGGGTAAGAAAACGGCGATAACAGAAATAGGAGAGACAACGCGTTGATGTTGCACTGAAAATATGACATTCAGAAAACGTTGTTAGTCTAATGTGATTAAATTTTCACTTATCCTTCTCATCTTCAACTCATGAAATTAACAAAATACAGCGTCTTTCTTAGTTTAAGAATTTAAGTGTTAGCTGCTTATAAAGCTTTAGTCATAAATAACTAATAGCGTGGTTCGCAGACTGTAAGATTAAGATCTTTACTAAATCTTGTCAATATGATTTTTGATTAGCCGACTTTCTGACTTTCTGACTATCCACTTTTCACTTTTCTAACTTTCTGACTTTTCAACTTTGTGATGCGACTTTATTGGGTAGGTTTGCGACTTCAAAATAGTATGGACGGCATTCAAATCCTAAACTCGCCACTCTCTCTTATCCTTGCGAATAAAAATCTCACTACTGTTCTGTTTTGAGTGGTCTGGTCTCATATAGATTTGCATAATCTGCTAGTTTTTCTGTTCACCATTTATAAAATTTCCATTTAATTTCGTGTCACTGTTCCAAATAGATTTTCAGACATAACTAACAGTGATGTAGTTTACAGAAATTAAATGCTAAAGACAATTTTAGTTTCAGTTTCATGTTTTAAAGCGTGTCAGTGGCGGGAAAGAAATGGATGTGAAAGTTGCATCTACTAATAATAATAATAACACACATTATAGTGAAATGATCAACTACGTTGATATCTATCACTCTTAATATCACATGTTAAATCCATTAGGCAATTTAGTCCATTTTTCGTGTAGCCAGTTCAGTGAATATCCGAGATTTTACTCTCAGATCAGCGCGTCTGGGATTCGAACCCACGAGGGTTCAATACAATAATAAATTTCAATGCTGACTCTCAATCAACCAACTTGCTAATGTGCCATCGCCTCAGCTTACATGAAAGATAATTAATAGAGAAACGAGTTATACTCTTGCTCGATTGTAATTTAGAATTATCTGATTATAACACTCAGCTGGCTTTTATACATGTGCAAAAAACATAATAGATACATGTAGCTCCGTCATTGGATTAATCGACGGTGACAGTCACATTGATTTGATATGCCCTTCTCTGCACAAATAGTTACAGCATAAATAGCTTTTCAATGCTGAATATGTAATTTTCTCATAACCTTTTGAAAATTGAGTTATTCCTTTTCTGTGAGAACTCGATTTGATTAAGTCATTAGCACAACTCATCGGACCTGCTGCTGATATTGGTATATTAGAGGCATATAATGTTTCAAAGTGATTAATGTGTACAAATAGATTCGTCGACCATATTGAGTTATTATTAATTAGCACCCACCGTACAGCATATCTTTGTTGAATATCCCTTGTACGCGGTGTGTGTGAGAATATTGAGATGAAAGCTTTACTGATAAAACATGGCTATAATAAATGTAAACTTGATTTATATCACAGAATGAAAAATCATTAGAATTGTTAACTAGCGGAAATTGATTTCTGATTCAATATCTATCGTCGTATTTGCCTTTGATTCAATCATTGACTGAGTCGATTGTCCGCCATTATCGATCACCGCTGACGTCATAGCTATGGCCACTGACACATGGTCGTTACCATGGGAACTGTCCATCATTATGGCCGTCATGACAACCTATATTGTAATTCTGAGAGATAATATCTTCCGTTTGATGTGCCCAACACTTCGTGTCGTTATTTATTGTTGCGGCTAGCAAACCAGGCGCGACGCCGCCATCTTTTTCCTAGTAGGATCAAGGGTTGTATGCTGTCAATCACTCAATGAACTGTACGACACTCAATGAACCAGTGCCGTACAATCTCTGGTACTCACAAGAAACTCATCGTCAAGTGGTTTCGCCCCAGATGGATAGAATCATATCTGTAGCCATTTTGCAGCTGAGAATGTCTAATCATGGGAACGATTTCATGGTTAATAAAAATTAAAATATAAGAGAAATCACAGAATACAGACACATTATGCAAAAATCATGGCAATGAACATAAATGCATCTGACACTTAAATCTTACCAGTTATTTCTATCAAAACCAAACCAAATAGAATCTATAACTCTTCTTTATTAATATTAGAAAACAAAATACAGCTGTTTGAATGGAGGAGTATCAAAATGACAAAAAATACGCCACGAACGTTCAAGGTGCAGGTGAAGGGGCCGTAAAACTTATCTATGCTTCTGAGCGCCAATTTATTTTATTAGCTTTTGAAGGGTTAAAACTATTTCGGAGCAGCCTCCGCTCGGTGAAGACTTATGGAATTATAGTTAGACTCAATTTCTTCATGAAGCGTTTTCTTAAAATTGGGCTGAGCCGGTGACTTATTGGCAAGTTGTTCGACAGCGCATCAGTAGATGCAGGGTTCAAATCCTTTGCTCTCCTGTCTCTGATATGCTATCGAGCAGGAAACTGGCGTAAAACTTGGCTTTTCACTTGGTTATATAATCAGTTTGACGTATGTTTTTGGGATTTACCTGTATATATTTTGCATCATTAAGTTGATCTTTTGCTGTCTAAAAATCGTTGTGAATTGTAATTCTATGGTCTCAATAGAATCAAAATAGAAATAAAATAATAGTTTGTGTCATTGCATTTCAATATTTTGAAATTGTTGTTGAAATATTTTCGTTTTTTCATATCTCGTGTCTCCTGTTATTTTCTAACACCGTAACCACATTTTGATGGCTTCTGCAAATGTTCAACGAACCTTTCGTATTTTTCAGAAGACGGTAGAAAATATAATTTATGAAATAAAATTTATATTTAAATTTATTTTTAACTCTAAACTTAGTGTTGCTACCTCACAAGAGCTAATAATGACGAGATAGGAGGTAGAATAGGAGGGATTGAGAGAAGGAGAAGGGTTGGGGGGCGGGGGGGGGAGAGCTGTCGGGCTGTGTCCATTGAAGTTCAGATGAGGACATTTTTCACAGAGAAAATAATGTGTGAAAGTTTTTTAAAATAAATTTTATTCCAGACCTTCCCTTCGGTAATAAACTTATACCGGTATATTAATGCTGAAATTCTATTTAAAAGTAATTTAAAGCCCACGGATGAACATTGGTTCTTGTTGGATGACAGTTTCTAATGCCATCTCCTGTCAGAGTATCTAGGCTTGCTAATGGATGCGACATTTTTTATGTCCTTTGTAGCTAATTAAAGTTATTTATTAAATTGTCCAATTTTGGTCATACAGTTTTCATCGTCACATATATGTCAAAATAAGTAAATTATATTATTTCCTTAGGATATATAAAACTTTATACGAGATTCCTTTGTTATTTAATTACTGTGAACTATTATGTTTAATACAAATTAAAGTGGATGATTGTGCGTGATTGTGATATATGATATATATCACTTTTAAATTTCATGTGTATGGTGTTAGGTCGATAGTCCATGATTGTTAGCCAATGATCCATGTAACCGATCCTGTTAAAGTGAGGGTTTCGCTCGTTTGAAAACTAGACTGAGATTTTGTCTCATTACCCTATGAACAGGTATTTAAATGTCATGAGTATGACGTGACTTGACGCTCTACAGGGTGAGTAAAAAAAGTGATAAGGCTTATAAAAGTATGCTTTGAAGGCAGGTAAAAGTATGCTTTGAAAATATTAACAATAGCCTGAGATATTCAAACTTTTTGCAGGTGTTATCACTTTTTTTTACTCACTCTGTATACACGCAATTATTTCTATACCTATACTCAAACTACTTATTGAATTTAGTTTGTTATAATTTTATTAAAATAATTCTGCGTACTTGTATCAAAAATTTCACTAGACTGAGTGCGATCAAGTCCCCTATCCCCCGCTAAATCCTCCTTCGTGATTAGGTAGTCCCGTACTCTAAACAAAACTCAATCCATTCCCTCGTGTAGTTCTGTCTGCTAGTAGGGGGCGAGCTTCAGTGAAGAATTGAAAGAATTGACTTGCGGAAATTACCGGGAAGAAATTCAGTTTTCTCTCGTCAACCTGCGGTAGACGTAAGAGTTTTAGAGAATCCTTTGACCAAGCCAAACTCCTGTAACCCACAAATACTATGAAGATTTAATATCTGGATCTTCATTCTAACTTGATATTAAGGACAATTAGGCTGCGCTTAAATGAAGATATACAAAAACACAATGTACGTGGATGAGACATCCCAAAATTGTCAGAAATTTTAGATATTAGTTGTTCTCTCACAAAATATTTTGCTTTGCATAAATCATTTCAAGTATTACATTGCACACGCGTCCATATAGCCTACAGTAGCCAATGAGAGTGATGTAAAAATAAGTAGGAATAGCTATAATATTCAAATTTCACTTTACTGGCTAAATTTTAAAAGTAATTTTCTTGATCATCTAGAAACACTAACTTTCCGCACAAAAATTCGTAAAAACTACGCACTTAATACTTTATCTACCTATATGAAATATATTCATCACAATGAGGTTTATAAGAAATTCTCTAACCGCTTATATCTAATATCTCTTAACTCTAATTTCTTGTCGTTGGTATGTTAAATAAGTATCGCGACAACAAAACAAAAGAAGTTTACTTCGATCAATGGATGAAATTAACTGATTCGTTGATAGAGATATTGATTTATTAGTTGCAGAGTAATCTGATTGATTGATTTGACATAATTTACACTCTGGATAATCTCTCTCTCTCTTTCTCTTTCTCTTTCTCTTTCTCTTTCTCTCTCTCTCTCTCTCTCTCTTAGTGTACTGCCTACGGACAGATCCATGGCATATAACACCTCCACTCTTCTCTGTCTTCCGCTTTATTCTTTATGTCCACATATGAGTGCGTCTGTAAACCATCTAACATGCCTAATCTCGGCCTGCCTCGGCCTCGGCATGACTTCCCCCCCTTAGACTGTGTCCTATCCAACTCTTCTTCCTACTTCTTAATGCACTCATCAACTTTCTATCTGTACCAACTCTCTCTAGAACTTCTTCATTTGTAACCCTTTTGATCCAGCAAATCCTTTCATTCTTCTCCATATCCACATTTCCAGTGCATCTAGTTTCCTAATATCTTCCTCTCTTAAGGTCCATGTTTCACATCTATACAATAGCTTGGTTCAAACCAATCTTCATGCCATATTTTACTGCCTTATCATTCAGACTCCGTTATCTTCTGCATTCTTGTCTCGCTGACCGCTACCATTCCTTGGTCATCAACAAATCGTATATCTTGTAACAATTTTCCTCCTACTTTTATTCCTTTTTCTATGTTTTCCATGGCTTACTCCATCATTGCCTCAACGTAAATGTTAAAGAGTAGCGGCGAAATGCTACAACATTGTCTTATTCCACGTTCTATTCCATCTTATATATTCTTAGTGGATAATAGATGGATTAGGCTAAGAATTGCTTTATTTATGTAATCATTAGAGGAAATTTGATTGATTAGGCTGGGAATTGACTGAATTATGTAATCTTTAGAGGATATTTGATTGATTAGGCCAAGAATTGACTGATTTATGTAATCATTCGAGGATAATTGATTGATTAGGCTAAGAATTGATTGATTTAAATGTAATCATTAGGGGATATTTGATTGATTAGGCTAAGAATTGACTGATTTATGTAATCATTTGAGGATATTTGATTGATTAGGCCAAATATTGACTGATTTATGTAATCATTTGAGGGTATTTGATTGATTAGGCTAAGAATTGACTGATTTCTGTAATCATTTGAGGGTATTTGATTGATTAGGCTAAGAATTGACTGATTTATGTAATCATTTGAGGATATTTGATTGATTAGGCTAAGAATTGACTGATTTATGTAATCATTTGAGGATATTTGATTGATTAGGCTAAGAATTGACTGATTTATGTAATCATTTGAGGATATTTGATTGATTAGGCTAAGAATTGACTGATTTATGAAATCATTTGAGGGTATTTGATGATTAGACTAAGAATTGACTGATTTAGGTAATTATCAGATGATTTTTGATTGATTAGGCTAAGAATTGACTGATCAATTTAATCATTAGAGAATAATTGATTGATTAGGAGTGGCTGTGGAAGAGAGGAATTCTGAAACTTTGCTGGACCTGGTGAAGAACACTTGGGCAGATATGAAGAGGTCAAGGATGATAGAAGATGTTGACCTTGAGTTCAGAGCAGTTCAGAGAAGAGAGGTCATGAGTATGGAAAACCTTATGGAGGGTAGGGATTTCCTGTTGTTTATTTTTTTTAGCTAATCAATCAATTGCTTAGCAAAAATATTTTTGATAATTTCAAGAAATATATCGAACTACGCATATTTGAAGTAACAGATAAGATGATAAAATTATAGACAAAATGAATCAAACAAACAACAAAACAGAAACGCTGGAGTCAATGATTTTGTTAATTATTATTGCTATTAGAGGCGCAATATATATTCAACATAATATAGATCTCAAAATAAAGTAAGGCGCATTATATTGCAATACAAAGAAAATGTAGCGTCCAGTTTTTAAGCGAGGAATGGCGATATCGGGTAACCTAATATACAGTCTATAGTTTACCTGTTGTTATCCGTGTTACGTCTGGAACACCGAAGAATAGACAAACTGCTAACTACATATGGCTTAAAAGGGGCCTTATCAGCAAATTAAGCAAACAACAGGAAATCAGCTTAAAAGCCTTAATATTCCCAAATCTAAGGCTATATTAAGATATGAAAACAGCAGAGCCAATTGTGGAAAATTAACTCGTTAATTTATTATGTGTTCTTTAAGCAGCGGGAAAGCAGAATATGAGTTGGAATATGTACCTTGGACATGCCAGTTTTCAGGATACTGAAAAGAGATGTTATTTGAAGTTCTAAGAGCGGTAATTAATTCTCATAATCATTCCCGTTTTACATTTTGATTATGAAACCGGCCTTTAGATGGTTTTATATTTGATATTCCGCAGCTTACATGGAGATGGGTACGCTCAACCTAACTGCTTTGATCGGCCCTGACCTTCAACCGCTCATTAGGGCTGCCTCTAGTCTTAGTGTTCCTCATTTTCTTACAACAGGAGAACTGCTGACCTACCAACAGCAGCCAGCTGACACGGCAGCTGCTAAAACAGCTGAACCAGTTGGACAAGGAGCTGCTGGTGAGCAGAGCAGCTTGCTGAGTGTGCTGCCAGCCTACCTTGATCTAATACACGTGACCGTTGACACAGTCTTGTTGTATGGGTGGAAATCTCTAGCACTTATCTATGACTCACCATCTGGTAAGTTATCAGATGCATACGTCATAATTCTATATGCACGTTTATATTTTTATGCACGTTTATGTATATGATGAGTTTAATATCCAGTTTGATAGCATTTATATATATATATATATATATATATATATATATATATATATATATATATATTATTAACCCATTCTGTTGTGTATGGGTTGGGCTGATTACTTTCAGAAACGAGTGAGATTCGAGCCGCTACCCTCCATGTTTATCTGGCAAACTTGCGATCAATTTAGCTATACTATCTATACACAGCCACATCGGTATGTGTTTTTGTGCTTGTAATGGCATCCATGTAATAACCTCTCTTCGTATATCTAAAGTATCACTGAATCTTCTAAGTCGCATGAGGGTCGATATTGTGCATCGATTCTTGGATATAATATAAAGCGTATGCATTAAATGAGCGGGAACGGGACAGCTGGGCACCCAGGTCGCTCAGACCTCAGCAATTACACCGGTCGATCTCCCGGCCTCTCTCGTCTCATCTCCCTCAATTCTGCGCATTTACCAACTCAATGTCGCTACTAAAGATAGATTGCGAATTTTGATTGTGAACGAATGAATAAATAAATGAATTATTAATGGTTTAATTTATCGTATTAATGATTGATTTTATTACTGAATTATCGTGTTAATGAATGATTGAATTATGTCCGGGTTGCTGAAGAATTGACTAGCCGTTGACTGCACTTGTCCTATAATGGGTCACAGCACCAATACCTAAACCAAGGAATTTTTCGAATGTTCGTATCTTTGTCCGGACTAAGGCTGATTAGTCAATGGTACTTGACGTTAGAATCGACCAAGTATCTATCTATCAACCTTTAAATGCTTCTTGTTTTCTGCTCCGACAATATGGAACTCTCTGTCACAAGATCTTTGATCTTGTATTTGGATTGGTACTTTCCTTGGAAAGCTAAAAATCCATCTCTTTCCGCCATAAGTCTAAATTTCGACTCGCTTGCCTTGGATCTTGGACTTGCACTGTTTTGATCTCGCTTTCTCTTGTGCTTTTAGTGTACTCAGTCGTCATCGTGTGGTGCTTTGTCGTCTGTTTGCACTGAGTCTTCAAGAGATGTCCCTGACATAACCTTATGGCGAGGAGCCGGACGTTAAATTCTAATTGATTGATTAATTATTGACTGATTGGTTGACTGAATTAGGAACAACTTAGCAGATATATTTTATAAGTGAAGTCTGCTTTGAGGATTGACTAATTTACAGCCGTTGTAGAAGGGAAAACGTATTTATCTATTGAGCGCTCAATGAAAAACACTATATTAAAACTGAGTGAAAAGGTGTATCTTGAACCTGCCTGTTGGTAGATCACTAGAGTTTGCGAGATACGGGGAGAGATTGAAGGATATGCTATAATAAGTATACCGAATCCCGAAACAATTATAACTGTCACGATCTCTCATTCTGGCATATTTTCTCTTCCGATTTTCTCTCCCCTCCCATCTCTCTCTCTCTCTCTCTGGTAAATCTCCAGTAATATCTATGGCGCATCCTTGGCCTATCTCTCTGCCTCTCAATCATGCGATTGCTTTCTCTCTCTCTCTCTCTCTCTCTCTCTCTCCCAGTCTACGCGTGTTTCTTGCTTCGGTCACTTCTATATATCTCATACATCATCCCGTATGTCTCCCTCGCTCTCTTTTCTCTGGCTCTCTTCACTCTACTTTGGTCTCTTTCTGTATATCCGCCTCTTACTCTACAGTCTATGCAATAAACTATCATATCTTAGAAGGAAAAGTATATATTTTTCAAGTAATAGCATCGAATACAGATTTGTACCTGTCTCTCGGGTTTCCACATGTTATATTTTCTTCAGAGTTTAACATTCTCGTCCGCTTTAGATATGAATTGAGGCGTTTTGCCTGATGACTGAATTGCATGACATCTTTCTTTGACATTTTGCTTGTCAGCTTGGCTATGATTCTGCTCTATGTTTTTATAGTACTCCAATTGTTGCTGTTGATGTTGCTCACACTTTTCTCGGTAATAAATTTTACGACTTACAAAATAATTAAAGTTCGAAAAGATTTCGTAACGTAACATTCTATTTTAATTATTTCAGAATTGAAAACTTGTAAAACGTTTTGGTTATCCTAACATTTAATTAACAACTAGGAAAATAAGAATACGACTGAGTTTTAAATAGTGCTCTAGATTTACATTAACGCGATAAATGTTTTATATAAAAAATTATTATTGAGAAGTAATTTTTCTACTTAACTCTCTTTTCAGGGTATATATTCACTCGTCCTCGTCAATGATTTATGTCTGTAACAGCGACTGAGCCACCTAGCGGCCTAATCCCAATGTCTCTACCATCATCCTTTCTCTACACCACGTCGCATTTAATTCATGCTTCTTATGTCCGTTTCAGAATCATTTTACGGTTCCTGTTCATGATCTTTGTACTTCCGTTTCCGCTCCAGGTGATTCTACTTCCGTTTCTGACCGTGATCCTTTGCCTTCCGGTTGTTCATTCTATTCCGGCGTTGTACTGTCTGCCTCGAAGCAACTGCTTTGAAGCTTAATTAAATATAAGACCTTAGAAATAATGCGCTGTACCGTCCTGATGGTTATACAAACACGGGTATCGTCGTAATGGATGGAGAGACAGTCCTAGATAAAATTAAAAAGAAAAAGCGATAAGATGGAGACAAAGACAGACAGACAGACAGACAGACAGAGATAGAGATAGAGATAGAGAGAGAGAGAGAGTGAATACAACGAACGAGGGAGAGTATGGTAGAAAGAAAGAGCGAAAGAGTTAACGAGAGAGGCAAAAAGTGGGATGAAATTTAATTACATCAAGGCCACACAAGTAAGTTATTAAGAAAAGTGCACAAGTGGTCCTTATATAACTAAATAGTAAGCTGTGATAATAACGTTGCTACTGTTTTCGGGTTGTCTTAGGCCCAATATGAAGGTGCACCATACCAAAAGACAATTTCATTCAAAAGAATTGAGACAAAGTTTAGGCTTTGGTAAGTCACGAAGACTTACCAAAATGAGTGATTTGATCAAAGTGTAGTTTCTCTTTCTCTTCGGCTGATGTTTTTCAGATCGTTTGGGGTGAATCTATTTGTACTGACATTTGACGGGGGACGTCCCTGACATTATCAATCGTGGAAACGAACGTTAAACCTTTAGTAGTAGTATTTTTAAAGTTTTGTTATATTTATCAAATGCTATTGAATGAGCTTGAATTCAGGGACAGTGTGTAGAAACAAAATCGTAAATTAACAGCAATAGAATCTGTCTACGAGCGGAAATGAATATGTAGTCTTTCTGATTGAGGAATACATAAAAAATATCACAAAAATCCTCAAGAAAACAAATCTACAAATAATAACATTAATAACTGGCACAAGAAACACAAACCAGATCAAAACATACTTGAAGCTGAACCAGATAAGCCTAACAAAAAGTAGTTCACGTCAAACCAGACAACATACGATAACAATAGCTCAAAGCTGGTATTATAGATATAGTAAAAAATTCAGAAATGATGGAGCTTTTTAATAGTATAATTCACCGTGGTCGCTTAATTAAGATGCGTGCAGTTTTCGATGAACTTAATTGCCTCTTGACGTCAGTGTCCTCTTACAGACTGAGACTGTCGCCGGCAGGTATATTTTCAAATTAGTCTCATATCGAGTACTTCTATCATCCAAGAAAATGTGTCCATTATAATCTCTGTAGCTAGAGGGTTTCTGAAGTTACTACAGAAGTTATAGCTCACACAGCATGTTAACGTAATATCTCACATCCTCTTTCTCTCTTTATGTAATTATTATTGTAAGTAAAGCTAAATGGATTATTTAGACTTCTTCTTCTTCTTCCTTTACCATCGCCATTGATTTCATCGTCGTCGTTCTTCGAGGACACAGCGGGATTTAATTATCTAATCAGAGTCAGATTACAGCACGCACGTGTCCCTGTCATATAACATTAGTTCTCGCTCACGTCCACAAACGGCGCGAGATCCATTTATATAGTGATACGTGTGAGAGATGCTTGCGTGGATAGAAAAGTGGTTAGATTGGTCTAGCGGATACTAGTCTTAGCTGTTGACCAAGATGTATTCTGTTCGGCGTTGGGTTCAAACCTGATTAGTTCCCTCTCGTAAGGCTTCAGTTGTGGGAAAATAAGAAATAAAAATAAAAAAGCTAGTAAAGCTAAGGTTAACGTCAGTTTCCTCACTCAAAGGTGATGTCAGTGACGGGCGAGCGCAGGATTTGAACCCACACCTACTGATCCGCGGTCGAGTATCTTATCGACTTCGCCATTTTCTCCAGCCAATAAAATAGGCGAGTGCTCCTCTTAGCAAATTACCTTTGCTATCCAGATTCTTCTTCATCATTTAACAACTGCTCAGACTCGGCTGCTGCTGTTGCCAATTATCTGTTTGCTATCTTCAGATATGATGCTATATATAGGCCTAGCTGTTTGTTCAGCTATTTTATAATGCTTCACAGCTGCTGCTCATAAAGATGCCAAACAGGGTTTTGTAAAGAGCTGTATTAGTAACAAAACACTCAAATAAAGTTGTAACAGTTATGCTAGTAACAGAACACTCGAAAAAAGCTGTAAAAGTTATACTGTAATTAACATGGTATATCAAAATATGTTCACTGTTCTTGTACTCTACACACAACAGTCTCTATACTGGGTCTCTTTGGTCGAGATATTCTCTATTCTTTACACACACACACACACACACACACACACACGTATATATACGTCTCAGAACTTGTGTACTTGCACGAGAAGGACGATTTTCTATGAAATCTAGCGTACTGGCTGGAGCCAGTGACGAAGTCGGTTAGATACTCGACCGCGGATCAGTTGATGCGGGTTCAAATCCTGGGCTCGCCCGTCACTAACATCGCTTTCGAGTGAGAAAACTGACGTTAACCTTAGCAAAAGCTAAGGAAAGTCGTGTGAAAGGTCCTACACTATGAAGATGGCGGACGGGGTAGGGGTTTGGGAAATGGCTGTCAGGGGATTGAGAAAAGCGAAGTCTTGCTCAGGAGCATACGATGATGTATTGAAATTGAGTTAATTATGAAGAAGATCACTTGAGACTAGACTAGTATATATGAGCTACGGTATAGCATTGGGGTGATAATGTCTACTGAGTGTTGAGTCATACCGATCCGGAAAAAGAATTGCCGCGAAATAAAAATTATAATAGTGTAGTATGTGGGCTTTAAAATTTCAAGATTTCAATTGAAGACTGTGCGTGTTCTATGGCGGACTATTTTCCATTAATCGCTACTGGAGGCATTGAACGATTTTGAACGGTTTTAATTAATGAAAATTATATTTAAAAGTATAGATATAAATAAATAGATTCTTGTGGCGAAAACGCCAATTCTATTCATCTTTAAATAAGATTGCCTAATAATTATAATTATAATTGTTAGACAGAAGAAATTTATGTGATTTATTTATTTATTTTAGTTTGACTTCACTAATGGTTTACAAGATAAATAAGTGATCCGGATAGTAACTGTTTGTGTGTGTAAGAGAGAGAAAGAGAGAGAGAGAGAAAGAGAGAGAGAGAGAGAGAGAGAGAGAGTAGGGGGGGAATGGAGTGTACGATCAATCAATAAAATTAGACATCTTTATAAAAAACATTGTTAACGGCTGGAATCAAAGTTGTTACTGGCTTTAAATAGTTAAGTACATGAAATAAATAAGCTTATATTGTCAGTGGATAACTTACCGTGTAACAGTAAAACACAGGCACATTAAATACATTTAGTACATTAAGTACATTTAATTAAGTAAATTTAAGTATATTTCATTTAAGTATATTAAGTACATTTAGTAAATAAAGTACATTTAAGTACATTTCATTTAAGTACATTAAGTACTGTAACGATTTTATGAATATAAATGTAGACTAGTCATAGAAACACTTTGAACCATGTAGTACGACATATTTTTACGACATTTTATTATTTTAAAGAGAAACTTTTCTATCCCTGAAATGTGATAGATTAATATCTATATTAATATAGCAGCAGAGTCGAAACTAAGATGCTATAGCCTAGATCAGTGTTCCCTTAAAATTCAATCTAAAACCTAAACCATTTACTTCCAGCCAAGCACACCTGTGTTCTTTATCAAGAGATTTCATTGGTTGCACGCTATTATTGTGATCAAGCAGCTATACAGTGAAATGCCAAGGTTTCTATTTTCCCAGAGTACAATTACTGTAATTAGTGTCTAATTATTTTTGACAAATATTTTAGTATTAAAGTTCTTATCAAAGATTCGTGGTTACTTTGTCTAGACCGCTTTCTACAGCATATAAGCGCTTCATATCCAGAGTAGAACAGACGTATACTGTGCGTGTTGTAACGGGCGATTAGACCTCATGTGGTTAAGGCGTATCTAGGAAGTCAAGACTGTAATATGGCTTCGTTACTACAAGACTTTTAAGAAGTCATTAAGGCTCGATGGATGAAAGTAAAAAAAGAAAGTAAACACTCAGTATAGTGAAATGATCAACCATGTTGGTATCTATCACTTTTTAACACCACATGTTTAAACCGTTAGGCAAATTAATTAATTTTTCAAATAGCCAGTCCAGTGAATGTCTGAGATTTTACTCTCAGATCAGCGCGGCCGGGATTCGAACCCACAAGGGTTCAATTCACCTCAGGATCTGTCATTTAAAATTTCATGACTTTACCCCTACGCTATTAAGACGTTCAATGCATTGTTTACTAATTATTGAATGCATGAATTGTTAGTTAATTTTAGCAGACCTGTTATGACTTGACTTGTGTATTTAAAGGTTTTAATATTGCTGTCATATTACTCTTCTGTAAGAAATGAGTCTCAGTTAGTTTGATTGAATGTACATTTAGCAGAAGCTTGTGGAGACAAGTCTACGTATTGTGGTTATCTCTGGTACGCATCGGGGGCTTTGACATGAGCGAAGAATGCAAGAGGTTGACTAGAGGAGTAGGGCAAGAGAGAGAGAGAGAGAGAGAGAGAGGAGAGAGATAGAGGAGAGAGAGAGAGAGAGAAAGGTAGATAAAGATAGAGAGAGATAGAGAGAGTGAGAGACAGAGAGTGAGAGTGAGAGAGAGAGAGTGAGAGAGAGAAAGAGAAAGAGAGAGAGGGAGAGAAAGAGAAAGTGAGTGTAGAGAAGTATTCAGTTGAGAAAGGCAGAATTAAGAGGGAAGGTAAGATAGAGAAAAACAGTAAAGGTTGGAAAAACTAGATATAAATGTGAATTGCAGTGCAATTTACATTTTGATTATATAAAATTATATCCTTCTGAAGTAAAAAAATTTTCTTTCGTTTTATTTGTTTCGCTTTCTAAATCTTGGCCTATTATTACCACTTCATAAAAATTGTTATTTTAAATTAATTTCTGATTATTATTAGATTTCAGAATTACGTATTATGATTTGTTATTTTTCTTCACATTTTGTTTATTTTCACTGATTTTTGTAATTTTTCTTTTCCTAATTAATTCTAGAATCAAATTTGTCCCAATCCGTCGAGCAAAGAGTAGTCAACTATAAATCTTCTGCTTTATAGCGCAGATACACGAATGATTTACTCTGCTATCAACATGGTTACTATCGACAGACACTTAAGAATACCAACAGAATGTTGATATTTACTGTAGACTATAATACATTACGCTGATAATTTGATTGTAATATTTGGTTGCTATAGGAATTATTTACTATATGCATTTAGTGTTGAATAATAATGCTAATTGAAAGAATCGATTACTGCAATGAAGGCGTTCAGAATATTCTAAATATCACAGTTCACGGAGTTATTGTTCTTCCATTTGATTTTCCTGAGGCGAGACTTCTTATCAACACCGGGGCTCATTAATGTGATGCTTCGATTGACTGTTCTCAGTCTCACTACTTGTCTCGGTGCGTACGTAGGTGTATGCTTGTGAGTTTACGTGTACAATTTTGTCTTTATTTTGAATATCGCTATACTTAACTTTTCTCGTACATGTGTGCATTTTTGTGTATGCAAGCAAGAACATCTATAAAACTGTGTATAAGAGCGCTACTATAATTATTTATTTATTGGGAAGTCTACTTGTGTCAATGAAATTCATTCCTATAGTTGATTTCGGTTTGTTTGAATTATGACAGGATTATGGATGTTACCATTGAAATATGTGTATTTATATGCGTGTTTCTATTTCCCGTCGCCAGTGATACTTTGTTACGACTTCTTTTCAACGATTCTATGTCTGTTTTGTCTATATTCTAGAATAGCCCAATAATAATAATAATAATAACAACAATTAGAGCGCTACTGTCGTCAATGACAACATCGAACACTATTGAGACAAAATCAAGCCGGGGAGCAAAAAGAAGGTCCAAAACGGTGGAAATTCCAAAATCCAGATAATCAGTCCAAAGTAAATGGCTCAGTATGTAAGTACGTTAGGTAACATCGTGAAATTTTAACTGGGTGTTCATGAAGTCTAAGAATAGATTTCCAATAGAAGCTATCAGAGAGTAAAATGACGGACATACAGATGACTGGTAACATGGGAAATTTATTAAACTGGTTAATGATTAAACATGAGGTATTAAAAAAGCGATTGATACTATCACATATATCAATATATCTAGAATATTCGCTTTATAATGTGTGTTTAATTTTTATAAGCTATAGCAAAATTTTTATGATTTCCAATTTGTCTCTAGAATTGCTAAAAAACTCAATTTTGAGAGCACATTTTTGCGTTTTCCTGTTCATTTAAGATATGAACTGTGCATCCGTCATATCAATTGCAGAAGTTACTTAGATAATCCTGCTTGAGGCGTTCTGTAGAATGCTCAGTTTAATTGCTCATTTCTTTATCCACTTCGTTCCATCTTTAGATCTGAGGGCTTCTTCTAATTTCCTCAGAGCGACGAAGAATCACAGTTTCTCTTGATAGTTTGTCTTGGAATTACCGTTGTCTATGCATCATATTCGTCTACATCCGTCTCCTGTTTCCTTTCCCTCGTCCTTATTTTTCTTTAGAATGCGCACTCTCAATGTCTCTCTCTCTGTATTGTTCTCTCTCTCTCAATGCCTTTCCCCGTGTCTTTCTCTCTCCCCATAATTCACTCTATATAGAAAATATTAGATAAGATTGATTATTATAGGTTTACAACCTTTTTTGCAGGACACTTTCAATATATTGAGAATGAATCTCATTTCAATTAACAAAGGTATTGTTGATTCCTTTTCTTATCCTTATTTCTGAGTAAAAGGTAAGACTCAGTGATGAATAATTTGTCTCCAGATACTTTTCCTGATATGGCTGTAAGTAACACGATCGCTCACCTCAACCGACACCACGGTATAGGCCAAATACCACGTAGAGGGTCTTTGAAAGCAAGGCGCGCTGGGCCGGTGTTCAAAATATAGGCAAGATGATATAAATCTATTGTGAGAAGAGAGGTGTTTTAAACCTGCAACAGAAAGCGGAAATAGTTGAACATGAGCGAAGAAGTCTGGAGCCAGTGGCGATGTCGGTAACATATTTGACCCCGGATCAGTATGTGGGGCATTCAAACCCTGGGTTCGCCCGTCACTGACATCTTTTCGAGTGAGGAAACTGACTTTAATATTAGCTTTACCAGCTTTACCAAGATCAGAAGGCAGGGAGTTCCAAATAGGAGGACCCGAAAAAGATAATGAACTATTGAGATGAGAAGATTTGGAATTTTGAGCATATTGGCATCAGAAGCAGGAAGCTTACGAGTAGATTGATTTTGAATTAAGAGATCAGAACGGCAAGAAGTTTTTCCAAATTTCTTTTGTTGAAAGTTAACCGAGCAATTTTATACTTAGTTTATTGAACCAAGGGGAGCAGATTAGGTATGTTAGATGATTTTAAGATCCACCTTATGTGAACATGAAGAGGAAAACGGGAGAAAGAGAAGAGTGCAGGATTTATATACCATGGACCTGCCAATAGGCAGTGCACTAGGAGAGAGAGAGATAATAATAATAATTAATAATGGAAAAAATTAATTAATTAAAGAAATAAAAATAAAATAAAATAAAATATAATAAAAAAATAATATAAGAAAATAATAAAAAATAAAAATAAATCTTCCTGCCGATTGCTTTTGAGACATTGGGCCCCATCAACTCTGCCGCGTCTGACTTCATTAACGAATTAGGCAGGAGAACCAGTGCCATTACAGGCGACCAACGAGAAAAAGCCTTTCTATGGCAGCGCCTATCTGTTGCACTCCAGCGTTTTAATGCTGTATGCGTTCGTGGCACATTGTCGAATGCGGCCTCCCAGAGCGTAGAGGAACAATTTTAAATATTTTTCATCTTTCTTTTAATTAAATAAAGTCTTTTTTATCTTATATTTTAGCCCAGGGCCTTATACAAAATAAAAATAATATAATATAAATACAATTAAATAATAATTAATAAAGGAAAAAATATTAGTTAATTAATTAAAATTAATTTAATTAATTATTAGTTATTAGGTTTAACGTCCGTTTCCTCATCAAAGGATGATGTCAGGGAAGATAGATGTACATCTGAGTATTAGCAATGCAGAAATGAAACTCAATGGAAGCGTTATTTAATGCTTTATGAGGTATATAGAGAGAAAAGCAAGGACCCAAGTACAGATCGTTGTTGCACGCAACGTAATTTACCAAAGCGGTCATTATAAAAATATTGATTGATTGCGAACAGAGATAGAGGAGAGTCCAGAGAGAAAGCAAATAGTATCCCCATGATATATCAAATTCCTATTTTGGACATGTTATACTCAATGAAGCATTTGCCACAGCACAACTGTAACAACAATTACTGGTGAATTTGTTTTCAAAAGCTTCTACATTCTCGCCGCATCTTTCCTTCGTAGAGTCCAACTTTCATAGCCACAAGTTGCTACGCAGGTGTGCAAATCGCCAGCTTGTCTTAATATTTAATTCCCTAATTACTTATTTTCATTTCTGCCAGTTTTCTTATTCAGACTACTGGATATGAGTGCTGTCATGGCATATTACCAGTAGTACAGCCATGGCTAGACGCTTTGTATTATCTGAGCGACATGGTGCTTCGTTTGATATAGCTTCCTCCTCTCTCTTCTCTCTTAGTGAACTGCCTACTGGCAGATCCATGGTGCATAATGAGTCCACTCTTCTCTGTCTTCCGCCTTCCTCTTCATTTCCACATAGGAGTGGGTCTTTAAATCATCTAACATACCTAATCTCGGCCTGCCCCAGCCTCTTTTTCTTTCCATTCTACCTTCTATGACCTCTTTTAATAGACCTTCCCCCCTTACAATGTGTCCTATCCATCTCTTCTTGTTATTTCTTAATACATTTATCAACTGTCTATCTGTGCTAACTCTCTCCAGGACTTCCTCATTTGTAACCTTTTGAGTCCAACTAATCCTCTCCATTCTTCTCCAAATCCACATTTCCAATGCCTCCAGTTTCCTAGTATCTTCCTTCTTTAAGGTCCATGTCTCACATCCATACAATAGCGTGGTCCAATCCAAAGTTTTCACTATCTTTTTCTTTTTGTCTTTCTTTAGACTTTTTGTTAATAGTTCTTTTCTACTACTAAAGGCCGCTTTTGCTTGTGCAATCCTACTGCATATTTCCGTCTCCACATTTCCAATCATCGGTTATAGTATGACCCAAATATTTGAAACCTTTACCTGTTCCAATTTCGTCCATTTATTGTGATATTTTAACTTCACCTTTATTATTGCACTCTCTCCTCCTACTAGTATTTTCCTTCTGCTAAGTCTTCCATGGCTTCCCCATCATTGCCTCAGCGTAAATGTTAAACAGCAGCGGCGAAATGCTGCAACCTTGTCTTACTCCACGTCCTATTTCACCTTCTTTCTATTATTCTTGTTTGGATTTGATTACTGCTCTTTTGATTCATGTACAAGTTCAAAATTAGTCTTCTATCTCTCCAGTCAATTCCTATTCTTTTTAGGATATTCATCATCGTTATCCAATCAATCCTGTCAAAGGCCTTCTCGAAGTCTACAAAGCATACAAAAACGTCATTTCCATATTGTAAGCTTCTTTCGCAAAGAACCCGCATTACTCCTATTGCTTCTCTTGTGCCGCATCCTTTCCTAAAACCTATTTGTGTCTTGCTCAGTATCATCTCTGCTTTCGACTGAATGCAATTATTTACTATCTTTAATAAGATCTTCGATGCATGAGGTATTAAGCTGATTGTTCTGTAATCCGAACACTCCACAGCATTGGTTCTTTTGGGAATTGGAATCATCACTGAATTGGTAAAGTCGTCTGGCCAAATACCTGTATTGTACACTTCCATACATACCTCCATTAACTTTTTGAGTGTTTCTCCTTCCAACATCTTCAAGAATTCTGCTGGGATTTAATCTATTCCGCCTGCCTTCCCCTTCTTCATACTGTTAATTGCAGAATAAATTTCCTCCTTCATTAAATCGTGGCCCATTCTATTTTAAAACCCTCTTGAACTGGTTTCCCAGCCTTATCATACAATTCCTCTACATATTCTCTCCATCTTTCTTTTGCTTCTTCCAGCTCTGTCTTCAATTCCCCATCTTTACCCATTATACTAATGTTCTTTGCATCTCCTTTCTTTTTCTTATCGATTCTTGTTAATATCCTGACTTTCTGGTATAATAGATCCGACCTCCCTCTTCTATCATATTCTGCTAAATCATCACACTTTTCACTCCACCAATGATCTTTTGCTTTGTCTGTAACTCTTATAAGTTCACTGTTTAAGCTTCTATATTTCCTTCGGCCATGACTGGTGTCAATACTTTTCCATTTCCTCCGTTCATCCATTTGTCAAGAATCTGGCTTGTGATCCAAGGTTTAATAGCTTCCTCCACACACTGAAATACCTGTTCAATTCCAACAGCTTCCGTATGAAGATCTTTTATATATATATGTATATATATATATATATATATATATATATATATATATATATATATATATATATATATATATATACCGAATCTCGCTCTAGTGTAAGATTGTTTAGTTATTGCACTTGTATTTTGTATTCTGCACTGCTTCGGTCTTTGTACGACACTTGTTAATTTTATTAGTTGTCAAATTTGACGAATATATATATATATATATATATATATATATATATATATATATATATATATATATGTATATAGCTGCTAGTCAGGGTTAACCCTTACTTTCGTTTGTAGTTGAAGAATGCCCTTCCTTCAATAACTATTCTGTCATTTAGATTTTCAGCAGATTCTGCTATTGTTATTATATCTCTACATATCTTGATCGCTTATTTTAAACCCTCCAACTTAGTGCTGATTAACTTAATCTTAAGACAGCTCCACGTTGAGAGGTTTACAGGTAGTGTAGCAGGTTCAATGCTGTCGCAGTTAAGACGTTTTCTAGTGTGTTTGAATGTTGTAGCAGTTACATCAAGACGTTGACCATTGTTAACAGCTGGTCCAATGTTGTAGCAGTTACGTTAAGACTTTGACCAGAGTCAACAGCTGTTGTAATGTTGTAGTAGTTGCGTTAAGACTTTGACCAATGCTAACAGCTGTTTGAATGTTGTAGCAGTTGACAATCAAATGCTTCTCATACAGCGACTTCATCAAAACAAATAATTCTCTCACTCCTACAAAATTTCTCTCTCTTTCACTCTCACTCTTCTCTCACTACTTCACTCTCTCTCTCTCTCTCTCTCTCTCTCTCTCTCTCTCTCTCTCTCTCTCTCTCTCTGTCTTGCTTTGAACAATTTTGCCGCCAGCGCTCAGTCAAATTCTATGTAGATGTGTAACGAGAACAGGCGATCAATTGATTGGAGAGAAAAAGTAACTGGAAGAGTTGTCAGAGACATAGAGAGAGAAAATTTAAAGAGAGAAATAGGGAGAGAGAGAGAGAAAGAGGTGGTGAGAGAAAGAGAGATAAGACAGAGAGAGAGAGAGAGAAAGAGACAGAGAAAATGAGAGATAGAGAAAAAGAGAGAGAGAGTGATAAATAGAGGGGAGAGATAGAGAAAGAAAGAGAGAGAGAGAGACAGAGACAGAGACGGAGAGGCAGAGAGAGGAATAGATGAATAGATGAATATATGGATAGAGGGAGGGAAAGATAGACACATAGAAAGAAAGACCAGTGCAGTAGATGGAGGTACAGCTACAGACGAACACATACATGTAGATAGAGAGATAGATTAGTGGTAGAATGAGTGAGGGCCAGAGAGACTGAGTGAGCAAAGCATTGAGGGGTGAAATGAGGATGAAGATAGAGAGAGCAGGCTTGCTTAAGAGCTCACTACAAGAAATAGTCAGATATACAGTATATATATATTTACAGTATATATATATATATATATATATATATATATATATATATATGTATATATATATATATGTATATATATATCCATACATATATATGCACATGTATATATATACATGTATATATCTTCTTCCTCAGTGCACTGCCAAGTGGCAGGTTCAAGGTACATATTCATACTCTAAGTCTATTTTCTCGCTCCATAAGAACATTCCTTAGATCAACAAGTTAATCCCTTCACAAAGTCTATGCCTTATCCATAGACCTTTTGTAGCCTATAGCTTGGGAAAAATATGGCTTCTGAGGTGGTTTCCCCTTGCCTTCCTCAGTTAGGTGGATTAATTACCATTTATTCCTGGGGGAAAATATTTCATGGTGAGGTGGGTCCCCTCTTGCCATCGTCAGCTCCTGCCTTTAGTCGCCTCTTACATACACGCGGCAGATAGTTTGCGGTTGCCCATTTCTGCAGTGGTCCAATCACACCCGAGCACAATACGGGGATATATATATATATATATATATATAACATTTGTGTATATATATTGTGTGTGTGTGTGTATATATATATATATATATATATATATATATATATATATATATATATATATATATATATATAAAGAGAGAGAGAGAGAGAGAGAGAGAGAGAGAGAGATAAATGGAGAGAGTTAGAGTGTAGAGCGGAGTGTAGAAAAATAACAGCCCAGGTGAAATATATAGAAAAATGATTTTTAAATTGAGACAGAAATTGTTATAGACGGAAACAAGAGTGTATAATTCTGAATTCAAAAAACTAATTTACAAGAAAGAACTAAAGTAAATTGATCTCACGTAATTTAATTATTTCGTTCAAGTAATAAAGTATTGATCTACAGTATCTAAACTAAATTGACAGTAAAATAGTGTGTAGAGGATACTGGATAGTGTGTAGAGGGTAAGTGATAGCGAGTAGAGGATAAGGGATAGTGTGTAGAGGGTAAGTGATAGCGAGTAGAGGATAAGGGATAGTGTGTAGAGGGTAAGTGATAGCGAGTAGAAGATACTGGATAGTGTGTAGAGGGTAAGTGATAGCGAGTAGAGGATAAGGGATAGTGTGTAGAGGGTAAGTGATAGCGAGCAGAGGATAAGGGATAGTGTGTAGAGGGTAAGTGATAGCGAGTAGAGGATAAGGGATAGTGTGGTAGAGGGTAAGTGATAGCGAGTAGAGGATACTGGTAGTGTGTAGAGGGTAAGTGGATAGCGAGTAGAGGATAAGGGATAGTGTGTAGAGGGTAAGTGATAGCGAGTAGAGGATAAGGGATAGTGTGTAGAGGGTAAGTGATAGCGAGTAGAGGATAAGGGATAGTGTGTAGAGGGTAAGTGATAGCGAGTAGAGGATAAGGGATAGTGTGTAGAGGGTAAGTGATAGCGAGTAGAGGATAAGGGATAGTGTGTAGAGGGTAAGTGATAGCGAGTAGAGGATACTGGATAGTGTGTAGAGGGTAAGTGATAGCGAGTAGAGGATAAGGGATAGTGTGTAGAGGGTAAGTGATAGCGAGTAGAGGATAAGGGATAGTGTGTAGAGGATGATATATAATGTCTAGAGGATGAGGGATAGTGTGAGGATTTGTAAAGAAATGAATCCTGGCTGATAAAAGAGTAATTTAATGAGATAACGTCATAAAAGACCTCAATGTAACATTAGCAATGGAATGAGCCATGAGCATTGCTTGACTGAGACTTGTTAGCAAGTTGTTCGACAGCGTATCAGTAGGCAGGGTACAAATCCAGTGCTTACCACATCGCTGACAACCTATCGAACAGGAAACTAAATTTAACCTTGGTTTTAGTTTTTTCAATGCATTTAGGCCCGTAGAAATATTGGCAGATAATTGGAGATTGTTGTATTGGACGACCTGTTCGTGATGTTACAATGGAATGATCGTATTTTACATCGTCGTAGATAACTACTCCAGTAACCTCTGCATAGAAGAGTGAATTGTGCCAAGAATTTACCGTCTAGCGGTCACTTTGATAGAGTCGATCTTCTCGTCCCGCAATCTTGTGTATGAAGCAGGTCCACCTCCAAGGATTTAAAATAACTGGATCGATCAACAGGATGACTTCCCATCAGCGGTAATGAAATGTTCTTTGTATATGAACTATGAAGCTAATAAAATAGAGGATTTAAAATGTCTTGTGAGTTTGAAGTCTGTTGCTTTAACTGAAAATAGTGTAGTAGTTATTTCGAACCGATATTCTATTAACTCCAGATTTATCATTTATTCATAGTGTCATACGCTCAGCTTAAGATGCCAACTGCATTTGTTGAATATCTGCGTCCTTTGCGAGGAGTTTATAAATTAAAGACTGTTAAGACTGTTATGCAACAAATAGCAAACTTTAAGGATACTGGTACATCAGTATTCGTTGAGATATTTTAAACTATTTATTTCGCAAAATATATTATTATTTTAGCAGCAATAAGTAGTGAAGTAGTGCATTCAGTAGCTTCATTAATGCAATTAATGAACAGTACTTAGTAATAATAAATACGGACTGATTTACAAACAGCGATTGCTTCAAATGTGTCAATAAGGAAATGTTACTTAACAATAATTAATTATTAATGAATGCTTATAAAAATTATAAGTAAATACAGCCTTTAGTTACCGCATATAATTGGTTAGTAAATATGGAAATTTCGTTTTAAATAGCTGCCTAGATATTATTGTGGGTGTTCACTGCATTTACTTCTCAATAGAAAATATGGACTTGAAGCTGTTAGAGAAACATGAAAGAAAATCTACAATAAGCGGAGTCATTAAAAGCAAATTTAGAAAGATAGAGATAGAGAGGGGTGAGGGGAGAAGATTTTACTTGAAAAAAGAGACGATATCGATGTGCAGGTGCTTTCCTTGAGACTAACTAGAGAATAGAATAAATGGATTTATTATAAACTATAAGGAAACTGCTGTACGATGAAAGATAAAATTGAAAGAAATTCTACTACACTTGAGGACGCTTTAATTACGCAATTGTAAAAAGTGTCTGTCTCTATTTGGTGACGAACTAAACGGCATGGCAGACAATTTAACGAATTATTTTGTGTGGAATGAGACACTTCCAAAATATCACACAATTTTCTTAGAATCTGTATTACAACATCGTCTAAGAGATTTTCTGAAGTTGGATTCGCACATATAAAAGTCTTCTTTGAGAGAATCTCCTCGGACTTGAGAGGTTGATGAACGCTTTAAAACCAACCACATTAACACATTGGCAGGAATAAAATTTTTGTAAAACTAAGATTTTATTCTTATCCAGCTAGAGATAACGTGCTCTTTCAGAAGGCTACAGTACGGAACTGCTACTATAAATATGATCAGGCGAATAATATGCACAAAATGTATTTGCAATGCAATTCTAGATTAAAAATAAATTTCATGAAAATTTGATGTTATGCATGGTCTAACTAATAAATATTTTGTAGGGGGAACGATGTTGAAATTGGGCGAAAATAATTAAAAGATGATAGCTTGCTTGATAAGGACAATGAGGAAGAATTACTTCTTAATATGAGAAAATAACATTCAGTGGAGTAAGTCATATGTTAAAATAGTTAGTCTAGGTCAATGCAGTCATGTTTATTATATAATACATAGCGTACTTAGACTTCTGAAATTGAATAAACTTTGCTAGACTAAAAGTGAAACGAAGAATATAATATAGTTAAACATGTATAAACGGCTCGAGAAGTTACTGAGGTATACGAAATACATTAGTGGATAACCAAAGTAATCAAGTACAGAAATGACCAATACAGTAAGGAGATTGGAAGGCACCGAGATAAAGATAAAATAGGAAAATATGCGCAATTTTCCTTTAGGGCATAGACCTATTGAAATATTAACCAAAGCCATTCAATTCAGCTCCTTTACCTACATCTTTTAGAATCTTGATTCTTTAAATCTTTTTGATCTATTTCTTAATCTTAATCTTAATTTGGAATTTTCGAATCGAATTTATTCGATTCGTAAATAAGGCAATCTCTAAAGATGGCAGACTTCGAAAAAGTTCTTGGCTACAGTTAGTAAACTGCAGCGTTGCATAAACAACCTAATGGAGTTTTGTGGCAGCGGGTTAACCAGGTTCACGCCAAGTTATCCCATGTTTAATGCACTTCCTATTCAAGCAATTTTCATTACTCTGCTGGTAACAGTATTGGTCATTCTTACAAAACTGCCGAGTTAGCTAATACTTATAATGCTTCTTACAATAAAATGGGATCTAGTAAAAATATTGAAAAGTGTTATAGCTAATGGAGTCGCGATTGACAACAACCTACAACCGAGAGTATACAGAGAAAAACTAAAAGGATTCATAGATCACATTTTAGGTATCACTGTTGAAAGTTTATATAGGTGTATAATTAACAAGTTATAGCGATAGTTTTACTCCTAAATTTTGTCAGTAATTATAACTATTTACTAAACATCAACATTTTTATGTTTAATTAATAATTAAACATCAAAACTTTCGAAAATCTAAATTTAATTTCTGACTAAATTTTCAGCCTTGCATTCAGAGCAGGACGCTGGAAAGCTACAGAAATTACTATTTAGAAAGCAAGTGTGACATCGAAGTCAATCTATTTAGAAAGGTGCCACGTAATAGAAGAATCATTGACAGTAATAAATTAATCCACAAGGGACTGGTTCTCACCCGAGGTGCTCTGTCAGAAAGTGAAGTGGCATTTAATACCAAGCAACTGGCTGATATAAAAAAGCTAACGCGAATGATAACGTCAGTTTCCTCATTCGAAAGCGATGTCAGTGACGGGCAAGCCCAGGATTTGAATCCCGCACATACTGATACGCGGTCGAGTGCATACCGACATTGCCACTGGTTCAAGCCAGATCAGCTTATTAGCTGATTGTCAGCTGCTGTACAAGATGCCCAAGCTGCTTTAGTCAGCTACAAGAACCCGCTTTACTTCTTCACCCCTCATCTGCAAAATGGTAGCTTCAAGGTATACATTCTTACTCGTAGCTCGCTCTCACATCCCTTCAAGAGCACTCCATCGATCATCACGAAATTAGTTACTTCACAAGATGCTGTGCCTTATCAACAGTGTAATGCAGCACATTTATATATTTAGACTGCACATGCATGTGTGATTGATGTAGCCTGTTAAAACAGGACTCTGGGTTATTGACGACACAGCCGTTAAGTAGGCGTGTTTTTATCTGAATATACGTTAAATAGACGAGTCTAAATAGGCGTGTCTTTATCTGAATATACTTTAAATGGGCGTGTCTTTGTCTGAATATATGTTAAATAGGCGTATCTGTGTCTGAGTATACGTTAAAAAGGGGTGTCTTTATCTGAATATACGTTAAGTAGGCGTGTCCTTATCTAAATATACTTTAAATAGGCGTGGTTTCATCAGTATCTCTATAAACATGTTTTTTGCTTTATCAGAACTGGATGTCTTTGCATTAGCAGATAACGCAATGATTTGTTCAGAGTGTGAAAGCCCATGTATGTATGGTATAACATTAACTTTAAGTTATGAAAACTTAAGTTATTTTTGCAAATATCATCTTCTTACTTAGTATGAACTTACTCAATTACTCAATCTCTAATTCTGATACAGCTGTGTAAGGAGAATGTTAAGTAAGCATTATTACAGCTATTCAGTTGTATAAGGAGAATGTTAGGTAAGCATTATTACAGTTTTCAATGTTTATTGCTGAGTTGCACGTGGCTATTATTTCTTAAAACGGAAATGATGTCCTAAAATGCAGTGTTAGATTCTTAAAGAAATAAATAAATAATTTTGATATCTTAGACATTGTCTTAATATATGACAGCCTCGAATCTTTCGACTCTGATTAATTGGCATTTTAGTTGTTTTCGTTTGAGTTTCTATTACTAGCTAATTATCTAACCATTGCTATTAGCTGTGTGTGAGAATATCAGCAGCTACAACTGCTGCTACATCAGCGCAATAATCTTTTCTGTTGCTGAGACTATTCAACTGTAACATTCTGCAGCTGCTCAGCTGCTACAGCTGCTGACAGTTGTAACAATCCTACAGCTGGTCAGCTGTTACAACTACTGACAGTAGTAGCATTCCTACAGCTGCTCTGCTCTGTGCAGCTGCTGGGAGTTGCAATATATTTCTGAACTGTTAACAACTGCTGACAGTTATCAGCTGTGTATATGGGCAAATTGCTGGAACTGTGGAAACTTGCTACAGGCATAAAGATCGCAAATTTATTTGTGTTCCATGAATTATCATCGATATCAAGTTAACTGTGGAAATAATTCAGACTTCGACTCTTACGTTTTGGCTCTGTCGTCCTAGGCTAATGTAATCAACGGCATTGGCATTCAACCGGTTCATAGAGGATCTGAGGCAGTCTAATAGCGTCAGGAAATACAAGTTAAATGTCGAGGTTTCTTTGAAGAATTCTGAAGAACTACAGTTGATGTCTTTTTTCACTAATTTTTGAAGAAAGCCGCTGACTCCTAAGGCTTCTGTACTCTCTCCATTATAAAAACCTTTCTTTTTCCTTTAGTCTATCTCCCTCTATCTCCTAATTACTTCTTTTGTCAATTTAGGCTATGTCATTCTGTCTTTTTCTCTCGGCTTCTCATTCTCTCTCTCTCCAACACACACTCTCTCACTCTCTCTCTCTCTCTCTATCTGTCTGTCTGTCTCTGTCACTCTCTCTCTATCTGTGTCTCTATCTCTGGTTTTCTCTCTCACAGTCTCGCTTGTAAAACGAATGTCATTTTTAGAACTCGATTCATTTGTTCAAATCAAACCGATCGAAAGCGTCAGAGACGGGGTCAAGGGTGTTGGTCAGGAAATCAATTTGATGCAGGCCTTATCTTATTTCTCCTCCATTCTTTTCTTCTGCAATCACTCTTGCAATTCCTTTTTAACTCACTACGTCCGTCATCTAATGAGTTATTTCCATTTCTGTTTTCAATATTATAAAATATAATTTACTGTTTTTCCTTATGGCTTACTTGAAGACTAAACCAAATTATTAATCATTATAAAAAGAATGATTTTTAAAACTGAGAACTTAACTACTAACAAGTCAGTAATACCGTAGTTTGTTCCAAAATTAATACTGATAATTTCCTGTATCAACTAAATCATATTGCCAATTTTTTAGCGTCTCAATGTTATTTGAAATGCCTTCCGGATATTCAATCATATAAGATAAAAACAGTAATAGGCACAATAATAGGCCTATTGCAGAATTTTGTTGAGAGTCACGACATTCGTGTATCTTAAATTTTTAAATTTGTATCCATGAGCTGAAGTGTAGATCAAAACCACCCTCAGTACACTGGCTACGTGAGATGTGACAAACTGAAATACCGAGAAAGACATGAAAAATTAAGTCATAAGTCAACTACTTCTAAGATAAGTAATGTTAACCTTTCGGGACTGCACAAGTTTTGTGAAGTGACCTTCTCGAAGGTCTAAATTTTGGTCACCTGGTCACTTGTGGTCACTTTGAAGGTCTAAATAGTGGTCACTTGAGAGAGAGAGAGTAGACGTAGACGTTTACATTCAGCAAACATATGTGTATTGGATCTATCACGTGATAAATATCAATGACAAGTAGAATGATAGCTAAATAAAATTCAATGGTAGTGCTATACATGTATAAATTCAATTGTATTCATTATGCAGCTGGAAGATCTACTGAAGAGATTGTAATATATACATGTATAAATTGTGGATAGTGTGTTTAACGTACTGGTCAGAAGCCAGAGGCTTCTCTTCAAGACGTCATTTTAATCTGATTTGAGTATACTTCGATCCCGAGATTGAAATTAACCCAAGGCTAAATATATGTATATATATATATATATATATATATATATATATATATATATATATATATATATATATATATATATATATATATAAAGGGAATCCTGTATTGTGGTATGAGATGACCCCCCACGGGCCACCAGTCCCACCAGTATTTATCAACCCTGTCCTTGAATTAGGTTCACGGAATCCCTCCACATTCCCACTCCTTAGCCGTCCGAGTGAAGTTGATTGATAATCACTTAGACCGATGGAATGTTGCGGGCGTCTTATAATTAATTTACTGAATGAAATTCATGTTTACATCCGACCATTAAAACCATTTAATGTTCATGAATTTTCTGGGGAGAGGGAGATTTTATCTTATCCATCATCATATTCCTCGGTTTCGCTATTGTCATCATCCTTTTCTTCTTATTGTTTTTAATCTTTGTGAATGTCATTAAGTTTTCATATTTCGTTGCTACTACAGTATGCAAGTATATAAGTACCCTGATACAGAAATAATACTGTAAAACAGTAATAATACTGTAATTAGAGTGTGCAATAATGTTGATCATAATGTTTAGAAGGACGTTAACAATGATAAATATGGACGTGGCCAGTATTGATGGTATGACAGAGTTTATAAACCCTTCCCTCGTCTAGTATGGTAGCGAAATGAACGCTTTATAGGTTAAATTTCAGAAATATTTGAGTGATTCTAAGTTTTAGTTCAGAATGTTGCACATAACGTCTATGACGCTTGTGAAAAGAAAATAGAACTTATACTAAGTTTATACAATACAAATTGAGAAAGAACTTATGCTAAGTTTTATACAATACAAATTCTTATGAAATTCGAAATGCCTGTAAGCAGTTTTTCAACGTTTGACTTTTGAAGACAGCAGTTGCAGTTAATTTTGCTTACTCTTACTCTCAGGATCGACTCTAATAGAGGCACTGGCTAGCAGCACAGAGGCACATGTGAAGGCCTACCCGGTGCAGGTGACTTCGTCCTTAGATGACGTCATTCGTGAGGTCATGCTTGAGATTAGACAAACGGACATACGTCAAGTTATTCTACTGTCGGATGACGTCACTCTAACGAAAAGGATTCTAGAAACGGTAGGCAACGTCTATTATGTTTCACGCTTAATGGTTTTTAAATATTGTTATATAATTTTATCGTTCACTTTATAGTTTAGTATTATCCACATGTATATTAAGCCTTAGATTTTCCTTTATTTAGTGCAATAACATGTTGACCAGATCCACGTGTTCACATTATCGATGCTATTAGTTTTAGTTTTTGTCAAGAAAAAGTGGCAACTACTTCTATATACGCCATGATTTGCAATTGACTAAACTGTGGACATACGTTTTATCCAGAACCTATATAAATAGATCCAATATCCTTTTATATCATATAGTAATCAGGATAATCAGTACCAAATATTTAATGATGCTCGGACAATATAATAATTGATTATTTCCTGCTCTGCTGCTCTATTTCTCTGTTGCTCTGCTGCTCCGTTGCTTTGATGCTCTGTTGCTCTGCTGTTCTGTTTCTCTGGTGTTATGCTGCTCTGTTGCCCTGTTGCTCTGTTGCCCTGTTGCTCTAATGCTCTGCTGCTCTGTTGCTCTTCTGCTCTGTTGCTCTGCTGCTCTGTTGCTCTGTTGCTCTGTTGCTTTGATGCTATGATACTCTATTTCTCTGTTGCGCTTCTGCTGTGCTGTTCCGCTACTCCGTTGCTCGGTTTCTCTGCTACTCTGTCGCTCTGCAGCTCTGCTGCTTTAATGTTCTGCTGCTCTGCTGTTGATAAATACATGTATTTGTAATTACCCACTTTATTCTAGAAATACTATCGGTGATACCATGGTTTGAACCCTGCACGTATTGATACGTATTAGGAAACTTAACAGAAGTTGTCACTATCGCGCCATGGACTACTTCAACCCCCCGCACTTGGAGAATTTATTCTTACGGCCGTTGCATCTCTGCCGTAATAGAAGACTGTATGATGGATGTTATGAGAGATTGTGGACGTATTTACATTCGACCACACTCTAGCTGATACTTTTATATATCTCGTTGATACTTTGATATGTCTTGCTGATACTCTGATATTTCTCGCTGATACTTTGATATATCTTGCTGATACTCTGATATTTCTCGCTGATACTGTGAAATACGTCGCTGATACTGTGATATCTCTTGCTGACACTTTGATATCTCTCGCTGATACTGTGATGTATCTCGCTGATAATTTGATATCTCTAGCTGATACTTTGCACAACAGCCGATATGATGATTATCTGTCAATCATCTTTGAAGCCTACTATCATTCCCAAACAAATGATTCTATTTTGAGTCACTATTGTAAGATAATAATGATAATAAGAATAATCAGCAAATAATAATAATTTGTATCATAATAATAGACAAGCAGATAGCTAATGTACGCATTCATTAGTGTAAGTTCAAAATGACGCCACGGCGAAAAGGCCAACATGGGTAGTAGTTTACGGAGTTGTAAATATATCTGACAAATAGATTCTAACAACATTATTGCAAGTAAGAGTTAGAGGGGAAGGAGAGATAGGACGAGAGAGATAGAGAGAAAGAGCGAGAGAGAGAGAGAGAGAAAGAACGAGAGTTCTCATCAAGTCTAAAAGCTTAAATGGTGTCATGACTTTATCGTAAATTCAAGTCAAATCAATCCAGATATGTGTTGTTGACTGTGCTGTCAGATCGAACTCTTCATAAAATATGTCATAAGTGGTGAGAGCTCGCAACAAGACGATACGAGTGACAATCGGTCGATGGTATCACTGAGTTTCTCTAGAATCCTGCAGATATGTTTACACTCCACCATACATACGTTTCAGAAATAGTCGAGAAAACTATTGGATACTCTTTTCAAAAGCTACCATTCTATTTGGAAAATCTAATTAAGTCCAGCATTCTATCTATTTAGGCGATCTGTTGTTTTTTAAATTTATTATTATTATGAAAAATTATGGATTCGGCACACAAAAGCCTTGATGATGTCTTATTTACTGTTAACTCAAAGCACACACATACAGGAGCCGTGATGATGACTTATTTACTATCTGCTAATTCTGAGTATACAGTATAGAGATTGTGTTTTGGAATCAAATTCTGTTAAACTAGTCATACTGTAAGAGATAGTCGTATTAGTGTTTATCATTCGATTGGAACACAAGAGCAACATTGAAATTCCAGGAATTGATAATTGGTGATGTTGCATAGAAATATAGAAAGGCAAGGAGACATCAAATAATTTATTTTTCTCTTTCTCTCTAGTGTTCTGCAAGTATAAAGGCCACGACACATAGTCCTACACTTTTTCTGCATTCACACTTACTAACAGCATTCCGTTGACCAAAACGTTTGTTCTTTCAAACGGCCAAACTATACCAAAAATGCATGTTTTAAGCTTTTGAAAATATTTCTTCCTGTGTTCGCTTTGTCTTCCTTTGTTTCCACTTAGTTGACTCTTATTTCACGTGCGCCTTACGGTTGGTTGATTCCCTAATGGCCCGGACTCAATAGAGATATTATCAAAAGTACTCTTATGTATTGAATAAATTAACATCGTTTATTAATGAATGATTGATTTTTGCACACATGTGCGTTATGACAGATTGATTGATTACGCGCTGTGACTGATTGATAGATTATACGTTGTTACTGAGAGATTATGCGTTATGACTGATCGATTGATTGTGCGTTGCGACTAATCGATTAATTTTAAGTTATGACTGATTGATTTCGTTAATAATTATTGCCTGAACTAGAATATTCTAATCATTGTATTGACTGGTTGATTGTGTAGAAGTTTATTAAATGACATCTGTAGTAATTGATTGATTGGTGCGAGATTGATTTATTGCTCTAGTAGTTTAAATTAATTGATTGATTGGTTACTCTAGTTGGTGCGAGATTGATTTATTGCTCTAGTAGTTTAAATTAATTGATTGATTGTAGGCACTGCAGACCAGCTTGCTGTCTCAACAATATTCATGGATCATTTCATCTCTGGTAAATATCACTTGTGACATGCTAATTTAAAACATTCAATGACATTAGAATTGTGCTGTCTTTTAGTCCACTTCTCTGTTAAATGACATCGTGGAGCAACTCTCATTTGATTGAGTCAGCAAAATAAATAGATCAAATAGCACATTCAAATGAAATGATCGTGTATACTGCAGTCGCATTGTTATATGATATAGATATACACATATAAATACACAGTATACAAATAAACAAATAAATAATATAAATACAAGGTATTTCTCTTTTTGTCTGTATGCTATGCAATTCTACATATTTTTCACATTTTCTCCCTGTATGGTCTCCAATAATTCTCTGAAATTAGTTAATAAATATCTTTCACATTTCACTTGGTCTACGAGATATTTAAAGTAGTTCAGACTTTAAGCCTAAATAGACATTTTAATCTAGAACGTTCATGTACATAGTTAGTTGGTTACTTGTTTTGGTAGATGTACTTTTATAACGCCATTCTCTATCTCTGAACTATGTGGGCTGCATATTTTGGTGCTAGTAAATGCTTTAGGAGTCTTAAATAAGAATGCAGACTAATTGCTTCCTGGATAAGTACTGGTATTTTATTTAAAGTTTGCATACTAGTTATTTTCTCAAGACAGTTAAATTTTTGTGTATCAACCTATGTATATTTGATAACGGTGCATAACAGAAACGTTAACAGAAATGTTTAATAGCCACATACTAGCTATCCATGGGCTAGTTCTTTTTGAGATTCTGTGTCTTCTAGGAAAAGAAAATCTGTACTCGATAACTCTGATTTAATCTAAGAGCTTACCCATTTTTACTTCGAACCTGGATTGAAAATTAATTACATTTGAGAAATAAGTAAAATTGAACGAACTTTTAAATAATAATAAAACACGATATTACCTTCAGAGTGTTCATATGACATGAAAATATAATTGAATATTCATAGTACTTTAAATTAAAGTGAATCGATAAATTACTAGTGCAATTTCAATATAAAACGCTAAACTCAATAGTGAACTTATATATGCGCGATCTAATATAACTGAGAAATTAAAATGAGGTTCAACTTTTACTGCGATAATTTTGTACGGTGAAACTATTAGTATTTACTTTCTAGAAATTTATAACTTCTAAAAAACGCTATATCTGCGTTAGTAGATCTCTAATATCCTTCTTATCCTTCGACTCTTTCTTTTGTAGCAATAAATGACTCACTGGTCAAGTTAAATCTCTATCACACCTAACCAAATGAAACCACTAAAATTTGCAACAACGTGAGAATTAACTTTAAACTCATCTGGCAAATAAGCACCCCTAAAATTCGATAATCGTTAGGCTTATATCATAAAAGGCAGTGATCTTCTTCAGCCTTGACATATTGCAGAGCACGTTCCAAAAATGGACGGAAAGTTTCAAATTCCAATAGCTTTAAATTAAAAAACAGCACACACACACACACACACACACACACACACACACACACACACACACACACATATATATATATATATATATGTGTGTGTGTGTCTGTGTGTATATACATGTATATATATATATATATATATATATATATATATATATATATATATATATATACTGTATATATATACATATATATATACTGTATATATATACATAATATACTACATATATAAATATATGTAATGTTTATATATATATATATATATATAGATATATATATATATATATATATCTATATAATATATACATGTGCAGTGTATATCTCTCTCTCTCTCTCTTTCTCTCTCTCTCTCTCTCTCTCTCTCTATATATATATATATATATATATATATATATATATATATACATATATTTGCGTGCATACAGAGTATATCTATTGTGATCCAGCTTCTTACGGACATTTTTTCTTTCATTCCATGTTTCTTCGGCACTCCATCACTTTCAGTCATCAACTCTAAGCTTTTCCACCAAGAACCCCCCCTCCTCGTGGGCCTACCTTCATAAGTCATTTCTCAGATGTGAGTGAAGAGAGCCCAGTCCTCCAGACTCTTACAACTCCTCTATTTTTATCTATATATATATATATATATATATTGATATATTTTCTCCATATATATATATATATATATATATATATATATATATATATATACATATATATATTTATATATATATATTGTTATAGAGAAACTTATATGATATTGTATTGTCATAGATATGTAGCATTATACATGTAGTACTTACATTTACTGTTGTTGGACTTCCTGTCCGCTCGCTTCGGTGTCTCATGCGTTAATGAATCGACTATAGTCTGATTACTATAGTACGTGCGCATGTATTCATCCCTACATGTCTTTGTATGCCTAAATCATTTTGTATCCTCATATGCTTCCATACATGTCTCTACGTTGCATCTGAGTATCTGTGAATGTCCACTATTCATAAAGGACGTCCCTCAGAAAGACAGAAGTGGTTGATCGTAAACCTTCTGTGGATCATTCAGTCTCGAGGTTCGAACCCAGTACTATCTGATCACTTCCTCTCTCCGGCTATAACAGCTCTTAACGCTAGATTTAGTTGATACAAAATCGTCTGCATTATATTTACTGCATGCTAACTTCAATCTACGATTAGTAATTTGTATTACCTGTAATAAAAGATAGAGATATCAACAGAAGGTGTCGTCATATTACCTACGAACTAACGTTGGTAGAACTGGGCTTACCCGGCTCTGATGGTTCAGATCCTCTACGTATCTGTGCTCCTACCTCATTAGAATCTCCCCATTAGAGCACAAGGAACTCTCATTATTACAATATATATATATATATATATATATATATATATATATATATATATATATATGATACTGACTAATATTTTGATATTTTGTTCACTCTAGTAGGCCTCTGCATTATTTTTAATCATTAAGTTGATATATAGTGTAAGCACCTGTGCCAGGTATTGCAAAATATTATCAATACTTTCTAATTTATGGATCTCTCCCTTCACTGTCCCTGTTTTTTTCAGATTCGCTGTTGACGTCAATTTCTTCTTTCTCTCTCTCCTACGATATCAGACACCCAATTCTTTAAAGATCACTGCTAGACATTGTCGTCTAGCCTCAAACTCTAATCCCCCCTCCTTAAATCTGTCATCCATCATCATCTTCTTGTCAAATACCCAGACATGAAGTGAGGCGAGAAAGGATTTCGATAAACAGCGGGTCTCCGAAATGTCGAGAAATGACGGATAAACAGCGGATTTGCGAAATGTCTTGAGAAGGTTGGGATAATCAGCGGATCACGAGAACGTCTGTGATTGTAGTCTATGAAGTGGGTGTCTCCGAGAAATTATTTAAATCCAAAATAGTTTTGCAAGTGTTTTACTGTATGTTCACTCTAAGTTCAATTTACTGTAAGCTCAACAGTTAAGATTTTAACCCATTCATGTACATATATTCATTGTAGAGACTCATAGAAATTCGCAGGTTAAATTTTCAAACAAACTCACAGGCCTCCTGCTACAGATCTGAGTGATTCATACCTTACAAGTAAATTTCATTTGTGGAATAGAATGGAATTAAAAATAAAGAGTATTCGTATCAGAAATCGCCGTACATATTCTTAGTTAAACTTTTCCCATTTGAACCTGACATCTCAACAGTACTTCTCGGTTTATCTCTTATTGGTCTGTATACCGTCAGATTTATGATATTGCGTCGAATAGTCGCCATATTCTATTTTCCACTATATGCCTCGCTTTATAAATGCGAGTATAAATATTTAACAAAGTTTGAACTTGAGAGCGGAGTTTACCGTACTTGTTAGTGGCAGGATAAGTTTAATTAACAAAGTTAAGCAACGCCGGGCTCGTTTAGTATTTGAATGAGCTACCACCGTGGAATACCAGTGCTGACAGGTTTGCCTGAAGAACATCGAGTAGGGTATGGAGGAACAATCTTATCTCCGCGCTAACCTCAATTGCGCTATCAAAATGCAACGATTACAATCATGCCGAGAAAGGAAGAAATAACGAATCAACTATAGTGGCAACACATTTAGGAAACGGTAAACACATGCTTTGTGCCATGTGCCATTTGACTTTGTGCCATTTAGACGAACAAAAACGTACTGTAGCGATCTGTCTCTCATTCACTTTACTGTGTACGCGCTCTTCAACTTATTGCTTTTTCCAATTTCTTCCTATTTCTACTTGTGAATAGTTATGTTTGGTATTGAATATTTTTATCTTGTGTCCATAGGTGATTCTTGTATTTTGTCTGATTTATATTTTTGTTTACTGCCATGATTTTGGTGAAATAAAGATCACGTTACTTATAAGGTACACCGTAATATATTTTCTAATCGATTTTACTGAACAGTTTCAAATGTGTTTTACCATTGATATTAGTTACTAGAGATATTATGAACTATAATAATTGAATCAGATTACGTGGTAAAACTACCAGAGTCGAAGTGAGAAAATAGGAAATAATAGCTCTGAAAATGAAGATCTGCACAATTTTTTGTTGATTAAGTTTACGAGCATAAAGGAAGCCCATAGGCTATATAGACTTTTAATCTGTTCAACAATTCTGCAACGGCTCCCTTGATTCCCTCTCGGATTGACAGATTGTCTAGTTCAATGCAATGTAAGTGTGATATTTGTGATCTCTGGGGCACTGAGGCACTTCAAACAGTCCCGTCGAGCCCAACTCAACGTATTCAGCGTCCATTACTTTTCAATTATTCACAAGCTGAGATGTATTTAAGTGGCTGTTTATTCAGACACAGTGACTCTTTCGATAAGGTTGTTAACCGAAAGCATATTGTAATAAAATATTGAGTTCGAAAAACAGTCCGGGTAGCGTTGATATGTGGAAAAAAGATGAGGGATTTGCATCACCGATCTTTTTGTTTTGTAAACTGATTTATTTAGCTCTTTTTTTCCAGCAAAGAGCAATTGGCTCTTTAATTTAAACTCTTCAGTTGCAACACTTTCAGTATACAGGTATGTGTGTCATGTCAACTTGCGAGTAAGTTATTAAATATCCCAAGTTTCGGTCTTCCTCTAGCCTTTTCACTTCCATTCTTTTTTCATTTACATCTTTAAGTAAACCTCTCGTTACATGTACTATCTAGTTCTTAGCTCAACACCTGTATATTCGAAGTAGTTTACTCTAAACGTGAATACTCTCAGTAAAATTGCGGGCCTATCGCACTGGGTAAAGGAGTTCAGTTTCAGTTTTACAGACCTTTTCCAATCATTAGAAGTTGTTGAATTGACTTCTAATGATTGGAAAAGATCTGTAAAACTGAAACTGAACTCCTTTACCCAGTGCGATAGGCCCGCAATTTTACTGTAAATATAACAATTGACTTGTTATATTTGACATTATACGTTTCAGTTCCTATTTAGACCCCGCCCCTGTCGACTCCTTTAAAAGGGGTTATACGGCACGCCAAACGGAAGATTTTAAATTAGCATCATCCGTATTTATTTTTCTTATCTCGTAACCTCATCGGTAATTGTTTTTCTTAACTTGTTATAGATAATGGAAGGCATGGAAACGGTTGCTATTGACGACCTGGTGAGTCATACGGGAGTTAATATGACGTCGTATCGTCTAATGATGACGTCACGAGGAGCATCAGTGACGTCAGAATTCAATACTGTGGAGCGCTGTGCGGTGTACGACAGCCTGTCGGTTCTGCACAGAGGAATAAAGAAACAGTGGGAGGATAGGAACCAGTGTGGGTTCAACTCCAGGGGTCGGCGCTCGATTAAATCTCTGTTGCCAAAAGTTAGTTGAGTGGGTTAGCTGATGAACTTTGCTAGCTCAGTCAGTGTTGTTGCTGTATTAGCAGTCACAAGACTGACTTCTATGTTGTGACTGCTACAAAGTCGCAATACAGCAGTGACAGAGTAGCCTATTACGCTAAAAAAAGCTGGAAAAAGCTAATGTTAATGTTAGTTTCCTCACTCGAAAACTATATCAAGACGCACGAGCCCAGGATTTGAACAATCATTTGAACACAGCACTTACAGCAACAGTAACCGTCAGTATTGCTATTGACTATTGATCACATGACAGTCAGTATTGTATTGTAATCAATGAGAGTCATTGTTATGCTATTATTTGTTAGGTAGCTATTAGTATTTTTACATAGTTTAGTTAGTGATATTTCAGCTGTCAAGTATTTATAAATTTTCTCCCTTAATACCTCTCTGTCTCTCTTAGTGCACTGTCTATTGGCAGGTCCATTGCATATAGCTCCTCAATATATTTCTATCCTCTGCTTTTCTATTCATCTAAACATACGAGGTATTTATCAAATATCCTAATTTTCAGTCTTCGTCTATCCTTTTTTCCTTCTATTCTTCCTTCATTTACATATTTAAGTAAATACTTCACTCGCGCTACATGACCTATCTAGGTCTTCGCTCCATTCCTTTTGATATTTAATAAGTGTATAATATTTCAACCCTTTATATAGCGCCTTCTTAATTTTGTCGGTCTATTTATATCTTTTCCATTTTTTGCATTTTGAATGCTTCCAGCTCTTCTAAGCTGCAGGTAATTTGACGCGTATTACACCTATTGCTTTTCTTGTACCGCATCCTTTTAAAAATTTAAATTGTGATTTATTTAATATAACTTATGGCTTTAATTGAACGTGTTTGTTAGTATTTTTAATAAGACTTTTTAAGCATGCGATATTAAGATTATTGAACTGTAGTCTGAATATTCCACTGCATATTTTTAGGAATAGAGATAATTATTGATCTGGTAAAGTCCTCTGGCTCCATACCTGTATTTTATAAATCCATGCTTAGATTCACAAGTCTTTGTAGTCTTTCTCCTGTTAATTCTTGCAGGAATTCTGCTGGCGCTTCATAGATTCCTGCTGCTTTTCCTTTCTTCATTTTTGCAATGGCTTTGGAAATTTATCCTTTCATTATATTATAAATTAGCTAGCTCTATAGCATAGACGTAGCTCTGTGTTAACCGTTTACAGCCGGGACATAGATAGAGTTAGCATATATGGCTAATTTTTCGATATGTTATACAATTTGGGCGCCCATAGTAGCATCTGTAAACATCTTGACAAATTTTTTACATTTGATGTGAAATTTTTTATGTTCCCAAAATGGGAACGTTGGACTGTGCTTAGGCAACGACGAGTTCAGTGATACAATGTTAACATAGCCAAAAATATTTATACAAATTTCTCTAATTTAAGAGTAGAGTAATAGAAAACATGAAACCTAAACATTTCTTACAAATATCCCGATCAAATGAGTCGTATGCCTATCTATATCAATACATTTATTACAATATATACCAGTTTTATATGTCTTATTCTCTAGCTACATTATATCTAAACATTTGTTACAAAATATCCCAATCCAATATAATTTATTCTCCAATTTCAGTATATAGTCATGATACCTTACAATTGTGTCACGTACTACATGTCCAATAACAGTGCAACTGCTACGCAACTGGCTGGTTATTATGGCCGTGTTTGGTACAGTCCAGAACAGAGTTTATGCAGGTGCTTCTTGCAGTTCACACACTGCAGGCGTATTGATCATACAAAAAGTGCATCTTCCCTGACTGGCGCTTTCAAAACGGTGATTCACTCTATCATATCGGATGTCGTTGGGTGTAGGAGCTGTTGGACCACAAAGTCGTATGCGTGCCTGCTGTGACCTCAACAGTGCCATCGTCACTGTTCTTCTAAACTGGGTGTGAGTAAGTGTGCTGTCAGGATGCAGATATTGGTAGAACATAAAAGCAGCAACTACTGCCATGCTAAACATGCTGACTGTTGCTAAACAGATTCCACCACCACTTCCTAGAACGGAGCCGTGGCCGATACGAAGCCAGCATCCTATCTAACAAATCAACCCCACCCATTCCTTCTTTGTACTTTCGGATGAGATCAGGCTGTGTTACTTTAGTTTCCTTCACACCCTTTACCCTCCTTTTCGCTGAATGTACATGTGTAGCGCCTAGATGGTTGCTGGCAACAGTGACTACCGAATTGTCGTTCCACCGTACGAAGAGTACCTGTCCATCATATCTGTAGTCAAAGTGGCCTCGGTTGGTCTTCTTCATTTCAGGTATGGTCATTAAAGGACACTTGTTGCACCTGTTATCACGCACCGTGCCAAATGCCCTAAAAGCTTTGCCACTGAGATCAGACATAAGTTGATGACTTTTGAATAAATTGTCGAAATGGACTACGTGGCAAGCTGGCTGGTCGACAACTTCCAACAATCTGTTAACAACCCTACTACCAAGTGGCCTTCTGTCATCATTGGTTTTGCGCTGTAGATATCGATGTTGTATGAATAGCCATTTCTAGCATACAGTATCCACAGTTTTAACTGTGGAACCCCTGTTATCAAGCAACCCCCCTCTCCGCATTGAGTGTGGCTTTACATGATTAAAGGACTATATTTAAATTGCTTAAAGTTATACAAAATTCCAACCGGACCGATTCCTTCAAGAATCTGTATGGTTGGAATCTCAGCTAGACAGCTGGTTCACGGCTTCACTGGAGAAATTCAGTAATCTTAATTGGCCTTTTTGATTCGTCACTAGAGAATCCCACGGGATGGACCCTTTCATCTTTCCTATATTCACGGCTTAGTAACCACGGCAGTTAGGCGTTGTTGTTAATTGAGTTAACAAGCTGTCACACAATTCAAGCCCCACAAGTCAACCAATTAAAATTGTCAACCAATCAAAGAGTCTGTTCAGTTTACAACCCTGTAGAATCTGTCTATGTGTACAGCTATAATACATAATCACTCTATAATAAGTAATAATAATGTTTTTATAAACCATTGCAATTATCTGTAAACGGTTAATTGTGGATTAATCAGGAGATATATTACTATGTATTAAGTAGCAGTAACTGATCGATTAATGCTTGATAAACGACATTTCGTTCTTTCTGTGCCCTTAATCCTATGTAAGCGCTGTAATTCTATTTATGTTATTGATTCTTTTAGGAAACTAATAGGCATCCTAGACTTAGTATAAAGCAAACTGTGCAACAATATCCACTGTGATTTGTTAATTTAGTTCATTTAGCTGTTAAAATTCATTTTGAACTATTTTTCAGATTCATGATTCGGATTCATGCATTGGAGAACTCTCATTTCGGACAGACGGAACAAGGCAGGGCTACATAATGCAACTTCTTGGAATTGCTCAGGGACGAACTCAAGTGGTATGGCTTCTAGTAACTTACTATTATTAACAAAGAAAACTTATATAGCAGTGTCATGGCCGAACTCGGTCTTCGAGACTACTTTACAGAAAGAGTTCAATAGTAATAATAAGCTAAATAACAATTACATTTAAATTAATATCTAAACTAGTAAAATGTCTACATATGAGTGGAACTTTACACTATCCAGCAATAACATTTAACACACTTCAGTGCAAAATTCAAATACAAATACCTACAGCTAATATAAAAAAATAAATAAAAATAAATAAAAATATTATATATGTATATATATATAAAAATATATGTATATATATATATATAGAGAGAGAGAGAGAGAGAGAGGAGAGAGAGATAATAAGTTCTTCTACATATATGCATAGTCTATGGCTATATACATTACACAAGAACAGAAACTCATTGGACGATTAAGTGATAACGTTCAAATAATAATCTGAACACATCCATTCAGGCAGAAAACGCCGACGTGTGAAACAGTTTCCTGGAATATTTCAACTCAATGCCTTTCAGTTCTCTAACTTAGGACCATTTTCAACATGCTAAATGTTCATGCAGATGCTGAAACAGGGATTGTAGTGCAGTTACTAATGCTCTGATATAACTATTGTGCAGTAGATCGGTACCTGGAACTCTTCTCGTCTCTATGATGATATCAGCAGTCGGCTGCTGTTCACTGATTGGTCAGCACATGAGAGTGACGTCACGGCATCCACGTCATCAACAACATTACGTCATGGAAGGATTAAAGTCGTAATGGTTGAGGTACAACATGCTGTTACCTATTAGAAAATCAACTCCTGTAAAAATCATATAGGCCTAATTTAGAAATAGTTGCAAATTGTTCGAAATAATTTCTAAAATAATTTCAAAGTTTAACTATATAACAAAAGCCATAAAACTACGTTAATATCTTTTTTCTATACCACAAGGGATACTACCAGAAACGGTCCGGCTGAAATTTGAACGGATGGTCTCCAGCTTTTTATGCAAACGTGCTATCCGTTCGCAGGCCTACATTCAACCGATACCAACATAACATAATTTCTAGCATTTACAATTACTATAGATTTTTAAAGTGACCTGAAATTTCAGTTTTATTTTAAACTATGGTTATTCTATATAGTTGGTGTCATGCTCGATATCCTTAGAGCTCCTCAGGAAACCATAAATCATTGCTCACTGTCTCAGTTTATTGTATATTGTAATGTTATTTTGTAAAATGTAGTGGTTTGAAATAAGTAAATAAATAAATGTTTAAGTTTCTGACACACACATTGTCTTAAGATTCATTACTTTATTCTCTAAGTTTATAAAAACTATAATAATTACAAGTTTTCTATAATTTCCTACTTGAGAAACATTAAGCCTAGGCATTTTAGCCTACTTCTTATTTCCGTTTTACCGCGTTACTTGAATACACAATACCGAACCCTATTAGTCATCTAGTTTTTGAAAGATTGTTGCTGCTGTAAAGATTACTCTCTGAATGAAAATCTCTAAAATATTTCTGATCGATAATATACTAAATCTTTCTTCTTTTATGTGTTTTAATTTTTCTCTATTTCAGGAGCCACCACTTTTAATACCGTTAACATCTAATTCTGGAGACAGTTCCTCGGATAAAATCACTGTTTGTGGAAGCGGCTACAGAAGAAGCAAGCGAAGCACATCCACCAGCAGTGGAATTAGAATTGACGCTGAATATATTAATAACAGAAGAAGTGTTTCGAGCAGAAATAGTACTAAGGGCAATGGTAATCATCTTCCTGGTAGAATGAATCATTTGAATAGCGATAGATCAGGAAGATTATTTAAAAGGGACACCAGATCGCGCGGTCACAGCAGCAGAAAAAAGAGTGGTAGCGGAAGCAGTGACTGTACCAAATTCGAGGGGTTCAACATCGATCTTCTGGAGGAATTGGCGGCAAGGCTTCAGTTCAGCTACACATTACAGGTGATAAAGTGGGAGGAGACTAAATCGGAATGGGGTCAGATGGCGTGGTCTAGAGTGATTGACAGAATTATCTCAGAAGTTAGCAATCCTCGTAAATTAATTCTTTAACCTAGATAGAGCTAACAAGTATTTCTTCTAACAATAGTGAAATTATATAAGTTAAGCAATTTTTCAATCGATTAAAGGATGACAATCGATTCAAAATAAAACTTTCTCTAAAATATGAAATTAAAATATGAAGACTAAGATTTTATTTAGGCAATTTAGTCCATTTTCCGAATAACCAGTCCAGTGAATGTCCGAGATTTTACTCTCAGATCATCGCAGCCGGGATTCGAATTCACGAGGGTTCAATTCACCTCAGGATTTGTCCTTTCAAACTTCAAGGCGTTACCTCTGCGCTATTAAGACATTCATAATTACACCAATTACACAGATTGCACTATGGATTTGTGTTTTACAGAATGCCACTCTAGCTGTCTCGGTACCACTGACAGCCTTTCACCATCGACTGATAGACTTCACCTTCACAACTCATAAACAAACCCTCAGTGTCGTCATAAGAAACCAGATCGAACCGGATCAGCTAAATCCCGCCCACAATTTGCTGCTATTGGTCCAGCCGTTCAGCCCACTGGTGTGGCTAATACTCCTGGCCACGCCTATTGTTGTTGGTTTCATGATTTACATTCTGGATAGATTGAGCAGCAACCGAACAGGCAACAGTTGCCATAGCAACGCGTTGCCCAATAACTGTACAACAGGGGATGACAACAGGAACAACAACAGTACAGGCAACAGTCTGTCTAAATCAACTCAGTTAAATTATACGTCTGTGCTTGCAGCCATCTGGTTGAGTGTTTCAACCTCTCTATTTTTAGGTAAGTGTAAATTATGAAAGAATATAATGAAAGTTCTCGATTTAGATTTAGGTCGATTTTAGAGATCAAAGGCGCATCATTGGTGAATAAAACAAAGATTCGGCATAAAAAATGTTCAACATAGAGTATTTTTGTGACTTTATTAAATAAGAACTAAATTGCAGACTTAATATCGAAAGGTTACGTCTATCTATTTACCTTTTTTATAATAAAATAAAATAATAAATAAATAATTAATTAAAATTATTTTTGACTAAATATCTAAATAGTGTTGATTTTTATTTAATTCTTATCATTATAATTTAGATGGTAAGATAAGGGCATGAAAAATTGCAAGATATATTAATAATTTAACTGTACTTTGTAGGTTCCAGCAGAAGGAGAGCTATGAGATTGGATGGTCTTGGAGGAGGAACAAGGTCTGTGATGATCCCCAGATCAGTTGGCGCCAGATTTTTGTTGTATTGCCTCAGACTTTTCTTCGTAGTGGCCATGCTTGCCTATGTCTCAGCCCTCATCTCCTCGATTCTTAACCATCGGCGTATGGCTTCCAACTATGGAAATAGCGGCATACAGGTCAGATATACGAATTCGTAGATACCGTATGTCTTATTTTGTTACATATTATCTAGCTTAAACCTTCTAAGATTTTGATATTGTTGGTTTGTAAAGTAGGCTGATATGAATAGCTAACTTCATAGTTAATATTATTATTTTCGCAAATTCCTTTAGTTAAGTAGCGCAAAACATCCGCAGTAAGTGGAACAAGTTGTCACGTAGGGCTCTTAGGTCATATAGGCCTACTGCAAAACAAAGAAACGAATATCACTCAAATATGACTGCACATGTAGGCAAACGGTACTGAATATTATGTCGGCTTATATTTCCAACAATAATTTATATGTACTGAATTAATTATTACATTTACATAATAGTAAATAAACATTTAAAATTGTTTTACAATAAGCTTATATAACGATTACAATAATTAAAATATATCGTTAAAATTCAAGTTAACTTTACAAATCTTACAAATATTTATCAAAACTTTTGTACAAATGATACATTAGTATTATTATAGATTTCTATGTGCTCACTTTTTTGGGGTTTTCTCTCTTTTGTACAGAAATCCTTGCTAACTGATTCTCGAATCAAAGGCCTGGTAACAGTAACCAATGGCGACGTACATAACATCCTGAAGTCTGCGGACAGGAGTCAAACAGCTGTAGAGATAATAGACAAGCTCAGATTAGAGGATGATATTTCTTCTGCTCGTATTTTTAAAGATTTTACAGATTTCTCATCCGATGCTGAAAAATGGCAGCACACTGGTCTTGTATGGTAGGCAACATCCTCATCCTCTGAAATGTTATTGGATGTGTTAATTTCATTTATATTTATCGTGTTTTAAGCATTGGTAGAACGTGCGCATAATAAATGAAGTTGAGAAAAGTCGTACGCGGTTAGTGCTTATGTAGACGTCCAAATTTGAACAATCAGTGCGGACAGGATTGAATAAAACCCCAGCCTGTTATATATGGAAAGATATTGTCTTAATCTTCGCTTAGACCCGTGCTATCTGTACTTTGAAAGACAGTATTGATAATAATAATAGTGAGAGAACAAAACAACAAAAACCACAAAGAGAGCAACTTATCAAAGGAAACTATGTAACGCGTGCTATATGTCGTACATGTATGTGCATCCAAAAGAAGACAAAAGGATTGCTATTTTACTGAATTCTATGTGCTCTTAGCAGCAATTGACTCTGTCCTAACTATATGAGAGAATGTATGACTGCATTTTATTTTGTTACAATAAGACATAGCGTTACAATTGAATAAAAATATTTTTTTTCTATGGAAAATGTCATAATTTTCATGAGCAGAGTCACAGTAATATCTTGCATTGTAACCGCACATTTATTTTAACTTCATTTTGTGCAGGCATGACGCCGGTATTCATTATTACCTTTCTACTATTGGAGCTCAGATGGGTGTGGCTATAACCGTCAACAAATACAACGTAGGCGGGACTTCGCGTAGTGGGAGGAGCTTGTCTATGATTTCTTTGGATGACGACAGACTAGGGAGGAGTTACGGCATAGCTGTCAGGCGACAGTCACCTTACCGCAGAGAATTGAATAGCGTTCTACTGGAGCTGGAGGAGGAAGGGTTCTTGGAAAAGTTGAGGAAAAAGTAAGAAGAAATCTTGCCTGATTGACAATAACGCATGAGAATAATCCACACTGAATGTAATGTTCTTTTAGTTAAATTTACTTATCTCAATAAAGCTAATGGCTTAATTTCGTAATTATTAAACTAAATTTAAGTATTGAAAACTTTTCTTCATTGAGAACTAGGTAATACACTAAGATGATAACTAGGTTATCATCTAAGGTGATAACTAGGTTTTTATATGTATAGAAATGTCTCATGTACGCATAGATTCATGTACTCATAGGTTCTGACTTTATTTGTTTTTAATTAATAGATGGTTTCTGCAGTCTGATCGCTCTATCGACTCATACTCATCCCTTTATGGTGGAGAAAGTTCATCCCAAAGAGAGCCGACCTTGGCCGGGCAGCCCCAAACCACGCCCACTATAGGTGTGATTGATCTGATTGGATTGTTTGTGTTGTTGGCTGCTTCACTCGTGACTTCACTCGTGATCACGGGATTGGACGTGTTCTTGAGGAACAGGGTGCTTGCGAAGGCTACTGACGTGAAACATCGATTTACACTTAAACCGGTTGGTAGACATATTTTAGCTACAGTTAAAAATGTATTGTTTTAACTAAATCAATCATTTATTTAAGTAACTTATTTGAAGTATGAAATTGTTAATTTAATGCATTAGCATTGAGGTCAGTAATTGCTGCAACAATTTCATAACCTCCGTTGGGTTTAGAAACGCATAAAAGGCTAAAGTCAAGTTTAACGTTAGTTTCTTAATCGATAGCATATCCGTGATGGAGAGAGCATTATATTTGGACCATGCATATACTGAACCTTTGTATAACAACAGGCAAGCACGCCAACGGCTCAGCTTCGTGCTTAACCCAAATGAAAACTGGACATGTTTAAAAAATAGCAGAGTGGATATTTAGGAGTAGACCTATTAAACTTCACTTAAAACATATTTTCTCGTGTTAAAATTCTGTTTAATTTTAAGGGCAACAACGACTAAGCTTTTAGGCCACTTTAGGCCAGACAGATTTCTTAATTGGATAATTAGTACTAGGTGATGAATTCAATCAAAAAGGTTTGTAAACATTATTTAATAAAAATTTATTTATTTTATTGATGTTTAAATTTATTAAAGGTTTAGTGTAAATTGTTTACTTTGCAGATCATGCGGGTAGAAAGTCCGGAAAAATCCAAATCTAAACGTCCATCTTTTCAAACTGAAGCATTTCGCCAATCCTGTGAATCGTTACATCATCGGGGTATAAATAGAATAATGAACAACCAATCAAGCGCAGTGAAGCAACCAGTTCCAGCTAAGCGAAGTAGCTGTAGCCAATCACGCGCTTCGATACAGCTGGACGACTGTAGCAGCCAATTCGGAACTATTTTACATTTTGATGACGTTTCTAGACTGGATCACAGGAGTCATTCTATAGATAATCGCAGCCAATCAATTGATCACCATAGTCAATCCATGGATCATAGAAGTCAATCTCCTATCTCTATGAGTAGCTCGCAAATACATACTAGTATCTTCTAAATTAAATCCACAATAAACATTAAATAATTATATTGCAACAATTTTTAAGAATTATTTTTATGGTTTCGCACTAATACTTCTGGCAGATTTTGACCTCAGAAGAATAATGTACTAGGCCTACTTTGATTTTCTAGTTATTTTATACTAGGCCTACCTATCATTCTTCTGTCATTTGTGTTGTCAGTATGTTTGGTGAATGAATGAGTCTTAATATTAAAATATTGCATTTGTTTAACACTTGAATTACCATGGCCTATCGCGTACATTTCTAACGTGTGAAGAAATCGTGCGTGACTCGATAACATCAAAGTTCACTTTTTGTTTATAGCTTTTTGCATTATTCATGCAAAAATCTTATTTTTGCATTATCTGCTTTTGTTTCACCGGACGGCCATCGTTTAGGATCTTTTTCTTTCTCTTCAACTTATTATGTTTTTCAGATCGCTTTTAGTGAAGCGATTTGTAGCGATTTGTGACATGTGACGGGGGACATTCCTGACATGATCCTCGTATGATAAACGAACGTTAAACTTTTATTATTATTATAAATATAATAAGAATAATAATTATTATTATTATTATTAGTAGTAGTAGTAGTATTTTTATTAATTTATTAATTAAAAATTTTACCTCGGTGTAAAGAACCTGGGGTACTATTATTATTATTATATAAGATCCTTTTCATTGCCAACTAAAACTAGTTATTTTTACATGTATATTTGTTTACAGTTATATATATATATATATATATATATATATATATATATTATATATATATATAATATATATATATATATATATATATATATATATTCCTAATGCTTAAATAATCACACATATAAATGGAAATGTTCATTTACAAAATTGGTTCCAGTTGTGTCGCTATCAAAAGATAGAGTTAAATGTGCTAAAATATTGAGTATTACTCGCAATTTGTTATAGTAATTTATCTGTTAATTGAATTATTAATTGATCTATTAATTGATTTGGAAATAGCGATCAGCGGAAATCTAAGACATGTGACTGAGTTTAGGACTTGAGTTATGGTCATGGGATATTCAATCATATATGGCTACAAATTACTTCAAATTACTAGGCTAAACGTGCTACAAATTGCTTAATCCGATTTCTTGGCTCAGATTTAACTTAAGATTTAAAAAATTCATTTGTTTAGTTGCAAGATATCTTAGCATTTTAATAATATAGCCTACACGTGTAATATGCACATGTATATTATAATATACACATGTATATTATAATACACATTTACATTACATTACATCTACATTCTAACATTTGTATAATATACGTGTACTTTTTATATAATATACAGGGTGAGTAAAAAATGATTGCACCTGCAAAAAGTTGGAATATCTCAGGCTATTGTTGATATTTTCAAATAAAAAATTTTACCCAATACTAAAGGACTAATTTCGGATAGGTTGGCCAATTTTGATTCATATTGGTACATAGATTGGCCAGTTATGCAAGTTTCAGCAGAGCAACCCCCATTTTTACCTAAAAATGGCGTTTGCTACAACGGTAAGGGCAGATTTGCACTTCATTGACGGAAGGTAAAGGTGAACTCTCAGTATTACGACAATACTTTGCTTCCGGAGCTGTTTGATGATTGCTATGTTCTTCTACCAAATGGTTTCATCTTTCAACAGAATGGTGCTCCGGCTCATGCATCTCGTCATGCACAGGAATGGATAAGCGAGAGAAATCCGGATTTTATTAAGAAGAATGAATGATATCCAAACTCTCCCGATCTAATTCCTCTGAATTACTATGTCTGGGGAACCATGCTGCATCTCTATATGAGAAACACCAGCCGAAGCCTAAAAAGAAGACAGAACTGCAGGATGTGCTACAATCAATCTGGGAGAGAGTTCACCAAGCTGGAATCAACAAGGCTGTCCTAGTGTTCCGAAAGCGACTGCAGTCCTGAGTAGCTGAGGGAGGAAAGAATATCGAATAGTCAGTAATGATAGCAGAAACAACTGGTTCTTTCTGAACCACTACAACGGCCCTTTTCAAGGCCAAAATAAAAATAAAAATTAAATATAATTCTTATTTACAGTGCATTCAAAAATGGGGGGTTGCCCTACTAAAACTTGCATAACTGGCCAAGCTTTTTTCCAAATTGGATGAAAATTGGCCACCCCATCAGAAATTAGTCCTTTAGTAATTGGTTAAAGTTTTATTTACAAATATTAGCAATAGCCTGGGATATTCAAACTTTTTGCAGGTGTAATCTTTTTTTACTTACCCTGTGCACGTATCTAAAGATTTACCGTCTACACTTCTTAGATTCTAACTGCAAGCTGACATTGCTAATATCCAGGCCTTTATATCAACAGGCTTAGGTCAACGGTACATTTTTAGCATTTTGATTTCGAGACTAATATTGTGACCACCACACCAAGTCTTGAACTGGGGTCAAGAACTTAAGTGGGTCGAGGCCCTACGAGGCTGCACGTTCTTTCTTGTAAACTTAATTAAAATGAAACAAACGGCCATCAACTACTAAATATTTTTGCGAAAACTTTCGTGAGCCGGTATTTAAACTAAGATGGAATTTGTAGATTTTCTCGGGTGATATAATCAGCGCTCAGACGACAAATATATGTGTTACTGCTTCGTGTTGGCAATTAAGTTACCACAATAATTGATGAAAACTTAAAATGTTACCTAATATCGCAGCAAATGCGTTAGGTTGGGCCAATTCTCGTATTTATTCTTTATAATATTATGTAAATAGCCTATACAATTTATATATATATTATTTATTTATTTATATATACATGTATATATATACATATATATATATATGTATATATACATATATATATATATATATATATATATATATATATATATATATATAATATATATATTATATATATATATATTATATATATATATATATATATATATATATAGGGATTACCTCAGATTTGACTCGGACATGATATAGCTTTATAAAATAATTTTCAGCGACGACATCAGCATCTGCCATGTTAAATTAAATAGTTTCAAATACGATAGCGAAACGATAACGACAACTTGCTAACGATAAAGAGACAATAACGACCACTTGCTAGATATATCAAGATGATATTGATAACTAATATGACAGTTCTGAGCCAGGAAGCAACTTGTTTAAGCAACTTGTGCTGTTAAACAAGCACGCAACTTGCGTGCTTGTTTAACAGCATGTAGGCCTACATGTATAATGTATGAATTACATATACGGAGATGATAACGAAAATTTGGCATTTATGAATAACAGAAAGGAGACTGTAATGAATATGGTGCAATTAAGAGTAGACGATAATTAAAACTAAAATGAATACTAGGAATAGGCCTAATCTATAACTGGCAGGGATATCAAATGAGGTTACCAAAAACAGCCTCGGCGTGTCTTACATGTGTCAGAGCACAAATAGACGCCTTTCCTCCAAGGCTTTTAAATAATGTATAGGCCTAAGTAATGTCTATTGAGCCTAAAATTAGATTTACCATCGTCCGATTGACATCTGATAATTTAGATGTGGCTAATATATTATTGCAATATTAATAATGACGTAATTTACGCTATGAACCTAGTTGGAGCAGCTATTCGTAATGCAAAACGGTTTACAACGGAAATCAATCCCGGATCAAATAGAGCAAATTATTATTATTTATTTATTTTAGAGCATTATTTTAGAGCATTAAAAGCATCATGTGATTAATAACCTTGAATCTTAATTTTTATTTATTCAATTGTCACTTAAACCATTAAAGCCAATCAGAAAATTTCTTTTATTTGAGATCTAAAATTAACTAATTTATCATCTGTTTCGGCGACATATTACTAATAATAGCCGCTCAGTTGAATTACGACAGCCAATGAGAAACCATCTTCCAACTGCCAGTGTGATATTTTTCAAATTTCTTGTCACCAGTAGCAGCCATCTTTGTTGCTTAAGAGTATATAAACTGCATCTACATTTTCAGATTCTAAATCATTGCGTTAACTTGATGCACTTGTGCACACAGTTCTACGGGATTTATGTATTTATTCTGAGAGATTTATTTCGATACTTAGGAGGTAAGTGTTTTTTAAACACCTTGATATAGATAGCTACAAATATTTATAAAATCCTGTCTGTTATTACTAAGATATGACTTGTTAAATGTACATACGTATATAGATACAAATATGTATATATATATATATATATATACATGTAAATATATATATATATAGTAATAATACATACATACATATATATATATATAGTATAATATATATATATAATATAGATATATATATTTATATATATATATATATTTATATATATATATATATAATATATATATATATAATATATATATATATATATATATATATAGATATATATATTATATTATATACATTATATATATATATATATATATATATATATATATATAGATATATATATATATATATATATATATATATATATATATATACAAATGAATGTCTAGCGTATGTTGAACGTCATGAAGTTTTATTTGATAGATCCTGACGTGAATTGAAGTCTCGCGGGTTCGAATCCCAGCCGCGCTGATAAGAGAGTATAATCTCGTACGTTCAGTGGACTGGCTATACGGAGTATGGACTAAGTGGCCTAACGCATAAACATGTGGTATTAAAATTGATAGATAGCAGCACAGTCGATGATTTCACTGTTATGCGTGTTTACTTTACTTTTTTAAATAGCATAGGGCCATATAAAAATATTTTGTACCGTGATTATTGTTTGTGAAATCTTAGAGTAGTTTAATTTTAAACGTTTCACTTGTTTGTATACTCAAAATATTCAAGTAGTCTATTTAAAAGTATGTATTTATTGTATATTTCAGATCTAGCATACTTCACTTCATCATCTTATGAAGCATATTAGTCTATACGGAGTATAGGATTTTAACTGCAATAAACCTTTAGTTTAATCAGCAAAGGTGATAGGGTTAAGTCGTTTCTACTATTAATGTTTCCTACTTCATACGCGCTTATGAAGACTGCGTAACTGTATATCGTATGTCGCTATTGGATGGTCGAGTTAGCAGCTTTTTACTGATTATAAGACAAAACCGGCTTCAATATCTTGAATAGTCAAGATTGAAAACAATTATCGGATACAATGAAATATTTAAAAACGGTATTCCTCTAAAAGTATCGCGGATAATTTAGCTTAACATGTTTCTATATTTTTAATATTTAATTCTAAGATATTTTCTACTCTGTCGGTGGCTGTGTTTGTAATATTTTGAATGGTTTAAATGCATGTCATGTTGTTTGTTAGTTAGAACAAAATGGCTTTCTATTCGGAAATGCTGCTTTCTGAGAAGATTTGTTATAGATAAGCCCGTTTTGTTCTTCACAGTTAAGAAATTATAGCTATGCGCTGAACGTTATCAAAAGGCAACGAGTACTAATAATATCAGGAACCCGATTCAACAATTTTTACCCTGAGGTAAAATGAGGACCTGACATCAAATGGTCCAGTGCTTAAATTCCCAATAATATGCCTCTAATAATTACACTGGAATTTTTACCTGTCCTCGATTTGACTGAATATAGATATCTAAGTGATTGATAACTTCGACGACTGTATTAAATTAAATATTAATTTAATACGGAAAGAAATAAACTAATACACCGATATATAGTAAAACGAAAACTAAAACGATTTCAAATGGCACGTATACGCGAAATTAGAATAACTTAAAATTATAATTTTCTATCGAATTCAGTTCGCCTAAAGCGAACTGAATTCGATATATCGCAAAAGTAAGTACTTTACATTACATACGATTACTTTTGACATACAAATTACTAATACGCTCTCTAACATAAATTCCTACACTTTACTTTCCTCTCGACTAGTTGCCTACTAGGATCTCTTCTAATATAATCCCTAGATTGGAATATTTCAATGGAACACTCTTCCCAGTTCGATCATCTACAGATCGCTCTATTCACATCGACTGTTCGATGGACTACAATTAGTTCGCATACCCGAACCCTTCGAATTGCTCTTCAATTCGTCTACTGTTGAAATTCCTCAAATCTCATAAATCTCTTATTCAACTTGGCACGTTTTACGTCCGTGTTGTCACTCTTCCATCTTGGATCTATCTCCACTTCCTGTTTAGGCATGCCCTCATTGGTCACTTGCCCTAGCTTAGCTACCGCCTAGAATCTTATTTTAATAAAACTCAATACCTTAAATCTTAACTTTACTTATCCAGCAGTATTATTAAATATTTTACTAGAAATACAATTACAAATACAAATACATACTAAATATATATCGAATCAAGCTTTGACAAATAACTATATAGTGTATGGAGGAAATGGGCCATAAACAAGCATCTGTGCTTCCTGACCCAGTGTGCCGTTATATTATGTTCTCCATTGTTCTCCCTAAAGCCACATTTCCAATGCTTATAGTTTTCTAATATCCTCCTGTCAGAACGTAATTGTTTCACAACCGTACAGTAGCGTACGTCCTCACTAAAGCCCCAACAATCTTTATCTGCCTGGCTTTCTTCAACATTTTGGTTAGCAACTCTTTCCTCCTACTGAATGACAATTTTGCTTGAGCAATTCAAAATTTTATTTTAATTCATATTTTCCATCCTCTGTTAATGTATATCTTTAATATCTGAACACTTTGCCTGTTCCAACTTCCTACCATCTACATCTAGACGGTACGGAGTTAAATATATTATCTTTAATTATTCAATTGTTGAAATAGATGAAAATTAATGTATAGAATTATAAGAACCACAAGATGGGTCTATTTATAAAGAAATTGCGCTCTGATTATGCAGATGAAATCTATTGCTACTAAATAAAGAGAGAAGGGTAGAGAGAGAGAGAGAGAGCAACAAATAGTGCGCGAGTGTGTGTATGTGTAGCTGAATTGAATTGATTATACTCTATTTAACTTTTTGTAACTAAATATACCTCCCTTAATATTCTATCTACACAATATGATGTCTATACTGTAATGAATTATTAATCCCATTCTGTTTTTAGCATTCCAGTCTCCAACGCCAATACAGAATGCGACCTGGAAGAGTTTATCTAAGGAGACTACTCCAACGACGACTTCAGCGTCCACTCCAGTACCGAGACCAGCAACTGCGCTCACATCTACACCAAAATCAATTTCAACATGAACCTCAGTATCAACCCCAACAATCTCAGCAACAACTCCAAAGCGAACTCCAGCAACAACCTCAGCATCAACCCCAAGAACCTCAGCAACAATTAGAGCAGGAACTCTAGCAACAACCTGGGCAACAACACATACAACTGCAGCAGGAATTTCAACATAAACTCCAGCAACAACGTCAGCATCAGTTCCAACAACTTCCGCAACAACTCCAGGATCAACTCCAACAACTTCGGCAACAACTTCAGCGCGAACTCCAGCATTAACTCCGACAACTTCAGCGTGAACTCCAGTTTGACCTCCAGCATCAACTCCGACAATTTCGGCGACAACTCCAGCTCGAACTGCAGCAACAACCTCAGTATCGACGCCTACAACTTCAGCGACAACTCCCATATCAACTCAAACGACTTCAGCGACAACTCCAGCGCGAACTCCAGTATAAACTCCAACAACTTAAGCGAAGACTCCTGCGCGATCTCCAGCAACAATTTCAGCTTCAACCCCAATAACTTCAGCAACAACTCCAGCTTTAACTCCAGCAACAATACCCACATGGAAACCAAAATCCATTTCAAAATCAACTTCGACATCAACTTCAACAATACTAAATATCGAGAATTTTCTAATAGAGGCATTTCACCTCTGACGGAACCAGTCTAAGGTGAATGGTCTTATTTCCCAGGTCAGGCAATAAGCGGTCGGAAGAAAATGGTATTTATTATGTTTTGAATCACAGCAGAATATTGACAAGTTATATGCAGCCAAACAAAAATTATATAAAAATCACATACACAGAATGACATGTTGCCGCTCTCATTGATGAAATGACAAATTTGTCCAATAATGCATTAATCACAGCAGACTGGGCTGCTGAAATTGCTGATATAAAGAAGCTGACCACATTCAAAGTTAAAAAAGGAGAATTTCCGGAAAATCTCAGCAACTTAATCAATAAAACCTGTTAGGGATATTATTCCTGATGCATAAGGATTTACGACGGCCACGAATCAATGGTCAATTAGCGAACATTGGCATTTATATACATTTCCAAGCGAATCTACTTAAGTAAAGATTCTCTCTTGCAAAAAATCACTTTGTAGATCTAGAATTGAATTACTGAGCAGAAATGACGCTTGCCAATTATTATAGATAATTACAAGTATTGCAGCATAAAATAACTTCCACACCTGATAAAGATTGAAAAGATTAGTTACTAGTTAGTCTCCTAAATCTTCCAAAGAGTCCAGCGAGATGAACTGTGTTCAATTTCACTTGAATGCATTCATTCATGAATTGCCTCTCTCTTTGTGTCGATATTTAAAATTAGCTAATGTTATGCTGCTGCCTTCTTATTGTGGTTATTTAAATGCTTGATCAAGGGTCCACTCGGAGCTTACTGTGCATTTTCTTTGTTAACGTTAAAATGTTCGAATTCGATACAGTGCTATCAAAAGGTCGCCTAATTGCAAAAGTCTTCCAGAAGAATTTAGAGTTCTAAACAAGTTTTGAAGCTGAATTTTTATAAACGCAATTGCTAATGATTATCTCTATTCTACCAATATTTTCAGAAAACCTTAAAACATAAAGATAAATAACAAATATAAAGATAACCCAGTTATACTAGTTGCTATACAGTTTTATTTGTGATTACATTAAAAATAAAAATGGAATTGTTGTTGCTACTGTGTTTACTGTGTTATTGCTGCTATTGTTCAATATTTGTATACATTATCAGCGAATTGAAAAAATTCTTTCATAATTAGAATCCTAATGTAATAATTTAACTTGTGATAAAGGTTAACGATTTTCATACTTTGAAAAACTAAATCGCTCCTAACTTGTAGGATGACTCTCAAATGGACTGAATTGATCAAGTAAAAATGTACATAGTTGAAACTTAATTCATAATAATGGTCATAGTTGCCGTCCAGCTAATCTTTCCCATTTTTCTCCAAAATTTATAATGCCTCTAGTTCCTTGATATCTTCTTTCTTTAATGTCCACGTTTCACAGGCATACAGAAATCATAATTTTTCAAAGAATATCATAACTAGTTATAAGAAAACCCATTTGAAAGAGTGGCTGACTACTGTTCTTCTAATTCTAGTTAAATCTTTTGAAACAAATCTAAACTTTTCAAAAGTTCATGAAACCGTTGAATAGAAAGTTAATTTTATTACCTATGGAAATATATGAAAAGGCCTTTTAGTAGACTCTCAGAAAGATTACTATTAGAGATAGGAATCGAACCGAACCTGAACCGAACCAAACTGTAAAATCTAGAATTTTGACCGAACCCGAACCGAACCCTGACTCTGGCCGAACCGAACAAGAACCCAGACTCTGGCCGAACCAGAACCAAACCCGTACACAGACTTCGTCCAAACCGAACTGAACAAAACTCTCGTGGTTACTTTCTTCTTCACCAGCCTGACATTAAATAAAGATAGTTAGAACACTACAAATATATATTGGTTTTTGCATGTACATGTCTTACAGTATCTAACAGCATATATTCAGGTAAGGCTCATTCCGACACAAATTTTAAAATGGTAGCGGTACAAAGGAATGATAGCGGCAAGCGAGACGGGCCTACAGAAGATAATGGATAGTCTGAATGAAACGGCATTGAAATATGGAATGAAGATTAACACCAAAGAGACAAAAGTGATGAGAGTATCCCATAAAAATCTGAAAATGCTTGACTCAATCTAGGTGGATTTGTTCTTGTTAAATTCAAGTAATGAATATTTTCTAATTTTAGTGTGCTATCTTATTATTTTTGCAGCCAGATTTAAAAATTATTATATATGATATTCTATATGTGTTAAGACTATATGGAGTTTTGCACTATAGCGAAGCAATAATTTCATAACTATTTTCGTAACTTCATAATTGATCTGAGAGTTTCAAATTTGAAACCATAAGGTAAATTATGAAGCTTGTTATTGGTCTATTGATAGCAAACGGTGTATATTATGATCATTTTTCTATGGAAGTACACGTGTTTACCAAATCATCTTTATTTGACATTTATATGTTACTAAATTGCACTTTGTCTCTGAAAAATTAGATCAAATTTTAGTCAAGAAGACATTTCCACTTAATTATAAAAGTATCTAATATATAGGCCTATAGTGACAATAAAATTTTAAAAATTGACCAAGCATTCTATTTGCTCGTTATAATCAAGGAAAATATTTCAGATACAATAATAAAGCTAATAATCTATATTATGAACATTTGTTGGTCAACTAACAATATTTTAAGAAATTTACAGGAATAAATGCAACTTCTCTCCTTTCTCATTCTCATATTTTTACCCAGGTGAAAAAATGTTGCAGCTATTATAACTTAATGAATTTTTAAGCCTATTTACCATAAATCAATTTGAACATGTTTGTCGTTACCATGATTATTATAAGTAAAATTAAATAATTGCAACATTATGCAAACCAAACCTTTTCGAACTCGAATCGATCTCTTGCGAGTTGGAAAGCAAACCGAACCCGAACCGAACCCGAACCCTTGTTAGAACCGACCCCGAACCGAACGTTCATTTTCAACGAACCGAACCTAACCCGAACTCTGGAAATTCATAAAATTCCCATCTCTAATTACTATACCAAAAAAATTGAACAGTGTAAATGATTACAAAAGAAATTGGAAAGTAGTCAATCAATAGCTAACTAAAAAAACAGTACTCAATAACTTCAGATGAATTTATATTTAAGGGTAATTATTGTTTGTTTAGCAAGTGATTGCTTGAAACTTTAATGAATATTTTGTCGATACTGGCAGGAATCTCTCATATAAGATCACTCAATAACGCAGATTTTTGCAAAGCTAAATGCAAAGTGAATCTGTTAGTGCAGATTCATGTGCATTCTTTTTCACCACTGCTAAAGAATACATCGATACCGTTAATGGTGTGAAAAATAGCAATTGTCTGATTACAAGGAAATGTCTATGAAATAAGCAAAACAATTCATTAAATAAATCTGACCATTCCGGAACTTCTATCCGTAATTTTTAATTGTTGCCTAAGTGAAAGGATATTTCCAGAAAAATTGGAAACTGCAAAGTTCTGTCCTGTAAACAAGTCAGGTAGTAAGTTTGTGTTAGTCCAATGGGTAAATTTTCAGTCAGCATTTCTTCGCGATCATAAATGCACAGGTATAATAACATACAACAGTATCTGCACGTTTACAAAAAAGTTATCTATGCTTTTATTCTTTGACCCTAAATCTATCTGACCTTCCAGTCAAACTTTTTAATTGCTTCTTTAAGGTTTGTAATAGGCTACAATAGAATTATACCCAATTACTTCCAGAACGACTATTAAACGAACGATAGAATTCGGCTAAAAATTATTTAAGTAGGCTAATAATTAGCATTATGATTATCTAAGTAGCAAACAATTGAGTAAGTGCGTACAGTTAATAGGCCTATTTTATCTATGAAGAAGCTGACACAGGTGATATCCTTGAATGAGTTAGTTAATTACTATTAAGGGAGCAGTGTCTCAAAAATACCTGGAAATCATATATTGCCTTTGCCTTTGACAATTATCTATTGCCTTTGACAGAAATACGAAACTTAATGCACACATGTGGCAAAATAGACATTCTTGTCGTCAAATAATTACAGCTCACCAGCTGGAGAGGTGTAATGCCTTTTATCGCGAATAACGTATTCCTTTTAATGCGAAAATACGAATATTAATTGTCATGGGTTTTGTTATTTTTAGTTCCTAATTTTATACTGGAGCTGTAGAATGAATGAGCAATCTACGATACGAACAAAAACGTTGATGAAATTATAGTAAGAACAAACAACTTGTTAGTGTATTGAACTATGATAGTTATCTTAAGCAATAAATATTTTAAGACCTAAGTAGAATGGAGAGGAAGTTAATGCAATAATTAATATGTAGGCCTAGTAAGTTTTTGAGACCACTCAGATTAAAAAATCCACAGGCTAACGTTAATTGCCCATCTCTTGCAAACAAATTTAAATCTTCCGCCACCAGAAATATACTTCTTGAATAGATCTTTTCGGTAATAGCTATAAATAGAACATCGGGGACACCAAATTGAAACAGTGGACAAGAAAACGTAAACACTGCATAGAATACCATTGAAATGGACTAGTTCCTCATAAAATTTCTAATAAAAGCTTTCTTGCTAGAAATGTTATCTACTTTATAACTTACCATACGGATATTAATTTAAGAATAACTTAACACATATAATTTAATTCTAACGACCATTATGGCGATATGCATGCATTATAACGAAGTTATAATGTAGACCCAGTACATTTACATGTAAAAATATGTATCAGATGTAGACTTAAACATACCAGTGTTAACATGCAACAAATATGTTTTCAATTACCGAAATGATCTATTGAATTGAAATCATGTTTATTTCACTTTGGTAAAATCGTTCACAATAAACACAT